>JAQNBH010000016.1:45773516-45818486 GCA_028752905.1 Cladorhizidae sp. MBARI D1340-BT2 | reverse complement strand
GGGGACACACACTGACTATGGGGCACACACTGACTATGGGGGCACACACTGACTATGGGGCACACACTGACTATGGGGACACACACTGACTATGGAGACACACACTGACTATGGGGACACACACTGACTATGGGGACACACACTGACTATGGGGCACACACTGACTATGGGGGACACACACTGACTATGGGGGACACACACTGACTATGGGGACACACACTGACTATGGATGACTATGGGACACACACTGACTATGGGGACACACACTGACTATGGGGGACACACACTGACTATGGGGGACACACACTGACTATGGGGGACACACACTGACTATGGGGGCACACACTGACTATGGGGGCACACACTGACTATGGAGACACACACTGACTATGGGGACACACACTGACTATGGGGACACACACTGACTATGGGGGACACACACTGACTATGGGGACACACACTGACTATGGGGGACACACACTGACTATGGATGACTATGGGGACACACACTGACTATGGGGACACACACTGACTATGGGGACACACACTGACTATGGGGACACACACTGACTATGGGGCACACACTGACTATGGGGGACACACACTGACTATGGGGACACACACTGACTATGGGGGCACACACTGACTATGGGGACACACACTGACTATGGGGGCACACACTGACTATGGGGGCCCGAGCACACACTGACTATGGGGACACACACTGACTATGGGGACACACACTGACTATGGGGGACACACACTGACTATGGGGGCACACACTGACTATGGATGACTATGGGGACACACACTGACTATGGGGACACACACTGACTATGGGGACACACACTGACTATGGGGACACACACTGACTATGGGGGCACACACTGACTATGGGGACACACACTTACTATGGGGACACACTGACTATGGGGACACACACTGACTATGGGGACACACACTGACTATGGGGGCACACACTGACTATGGAGACACACACTGACTATGGGGGCACACACTGACTATGGGGGCACACACTGACTATGGGGACACACACTGACTATGGGGACACACACTGACTATGGGGACACACACTGACTATGGGGGCACACACTGACTATGGGGACACACACTGACTATGGAGACACACACTGACTATGGGGACACACACTGACTATGGGGACACACACTGACTATGGGGGCACACACTGACTATGGGGACACACACTGACTATGGGGACACACACTGACTATGGGGACACACACTGACTATGGGGGCACACACTGACTATGGGGACACACACTGACTATGGGGGACACACACTGACTATGGGGACACACACTGACTATGGGGACACACACTGACTATGGGGGCACACACTGACTATGGGGGCACACACTGACTATGGGGGCACACACTGACTATGGGGGCACACACTGACTATGGGGGCACACACTGACTATGGAGACACACACTGACTATGTGGACACACACTGACTATGGGGACACACACTGACTATGGGGACACACACTGACTATGGGGACACACACTGACTATGGAGACACACACTGACTATGGGGACACACACTGACTATGGGGACACACACTGACTATGGGGACACACACTGACTATGGGGGCACACACTGACTATGGGGACACACACTGACTATGGGGACACACACTGACTATGGAGACACACACTGACTATGGAGACACACACTGACTATGGGGACACACACTGACTATGGGGACACACACTGACTATGGGGACACACACTGACTATGGGGACACACACTGACTATGGGGACACACACTGACTGTGGGGACACACACTGACTGTGGGGACACACACTGACTATGGGGGCACACACTGACTATGGGGGCACACACTGACTATGGGGACACACACTGACTATGGGGACACACACTGACTATGGGGACACACACTGACTATGGGGACACACACTGACTATGGGGACACACACTGACTATGGGGACACACACTGACTATGGGGACACACACTGACTATGGGGACACACACTGACTGTGGGGACACACACTGACTGTGGGGACACACACTGACTATGGGGACACACACTGACTATGGGGACACACACTGACTATGGGGACACACACTGACTATGGTGACACACACTGACGGGGGACACACACTGACTATGGGGACACACACTGACTATGGGGACACACACTGACTATGGGGACACACTGACTATGGGGGCACACACTGACTATGGGGACACACACTGACTATGGGGACACACACTGACTATGGGGACACACTGACTATGGGGACACACACTGACTATGGGGGCACACACTGACTATGGGGACACACACTGACTATGGGGACACACACTGACTATGGGGACACACACTGACTATGGTGACACACACTGACGGGGGACACACACTGACTATGGGGACACACACTGACTATGGGGGCACACACTGACTATGGGGACACACACTGACTATGGGGACACACACTGACTATGGGGACACACACTGACTATGGTGACACACACTGACGGGGGACACACACTGACTATGGGGACACACACTGACTATGGGGACACACACTGACTATGGGGACACACACTGACTATGGAGACACACACTGACTATGGGGACACACACTGACTATGGGGGCACACACTGACTATGGTGACACACACTGACGGGGGACACACACTGACTATGGGGACACACACTGACTATGGAGACACACACTGACTATGGGGACACACACTGACTATGGATGACTATGGGGACACACACTGACTATGGGGACACACACTGACTATGGGGACACACACTGACTATGGGGACACACACTGACTATGGGGACACACACTGACTATGGGGACACACACTGACTATGGGGACACACACTGACTATGGGGACACACACTGACTATGGGGACACACTGACTATGGGGACACACACTGACTATGGGGACACACACTGACTATGGGGGCACACACTGACTATGGAGACACACACTGACTATGGGGACACACACTGACTATGGGGACACACACTGACTATGGGGACACACACCAACTATGGGGATACACACCGACTATGGGGACATACACCAACTATGGGGACATACACCGACTATGGGGACACACACCAACTATGGGGACACACACTGACTATGGGGACACACACCAACTATGGTGGGGACACACACCAACTATGGAGACACACACTGACTATGGGGACACACACTGACTATGGGGACACACACCGACTATGGGGACACACACTGACTATGGAGACTCACACCGACTATGGAGACTCACACTGACTATGGAGACACACACTGACTACGGAGACACACACTAACTACATGTATTACATTTGTACTATTCCTGACATCACTTCAAAATTGAAGGTGTTTCGGCTGATATGCCTTACATTTATACTATTACAGTTCAATGTTCATATTTGTCAAATTGGTGATGCAATAAAATTTCAATTATAAGTATTGTGGGTGTGGTTGGTGAAAAATTGCAGCAGTTCTAGCTCCAGTAGCTCCTGTCTTGCGAGTGAGACTTACTGAAGCATAGAAGTCCAGAAGAGGGTGTTCCTAGCAGAGCTCAAACAAGCACAGGAAGGCTGGCATTGATGGAAGTTTAACTTCCCTGGATGGTAGAGTTGGAGGATTGGCAGTGTGGTGACGTGCTCACTCTGCTAATCATAGGCCTAGGGAGGATGCCATCGGCCGAGCAACATGGATTAACTTGCCTCACACGACTACAAGGCAGAGCTTAGTGAAGCATGCGAAGAGCGAGTGCCAAATGATAGGCTGACTTGGATTTGGAGTGATGGTGCAGTGCCTAGGAGAGATTGTAGCTTACCCCTCACTTTCCACCTAAAGGGTCTCCTTTTTCCCCCTCTCTTGGTGTTTATGAAACCACGTCTTCCAGAACCATCAATGTAAATACTACACAACAATTACTTCACCCACGAGAAAATTATATTCACTATTACAGTATGAACATTCAGGCTTCAGTATCATTTGTAGAATATGCATGTCAATCGTATTATGTGCTGCTTGCTGCGTGCATGATACTGTACTGATTCATAGCTCTTTTACATGCAACAATATTATGTCTAGTGCAGTGCACCTCCTGCAACCTGTAAACACAATAATGAATACAAGACAAAAAAAACACACAGGCCATCATGGTTGCTACTCCACCGATGACATGTAGCTGCTGCTTGACCACCATCAGATTCTATCTCTGCACCAACAGAAAGCTACACGCTGCTCTCGCCAGCAGGCTCTGTAGTGGCCCGTCTCATAAGCAACAGACCAACTGCAAACTTTGCACAGATACTAATTAGGTCTGGAGTTCGTAGTTCATGAATCTCATTACAGTACTTCTGTAGATACTAGACACTTCCTGTAGATACTTCCTTTAGTCTACTAGACACTTCCTGTAGTTTACTAGACACTTCCTGTAGTTTACTAGACACTTCCTGTAGTTTACTAGACACCTGCACAGGCAGCTCCTTTAATGTCAATCTCGAGGAATTAAGAAACTTTGAACAGTATATACAAACACAAAAGAAAATAGTCACAACAAGAACTTGGCCAACTCTAGCGACATGACGAAACAAAAACGAGCACTCACTTAGAATGTGTGCAAATGCCATGCTGGCCATCCTCCGGGTGCAGTCTGGCGGCAGCAACTCCTGGAATTCCAGCTGTGTGCGGCCACCCATGATGTTCGCTATGTGCGAGGAGAACTCGGAGGCGCTGGAAGTCGAGGAGGATGAGGCATTGAGCAGTGATTGAGGACTGATAGTGTCGGAGTCTTCTAGTGCAGGCAGATCTAGAGATTCTGCAGGGAGAAATGTGCTTGTGAGTATAATTTTTTCATTTTATTTTTAATAATGCTTCTTGCAGTAGAACTATCCTTCTTTGTCAACTGATATAAGCATTGCTTAGAAAGAATCCTGAACTTCACTGGGGTGATAAATGGAGTAAGGTTCATGTATCTCACTGTCTTCGTTAACTCCACGTACATGCAGAATTTTAAAAGTTCTTTGTGATTCGCAATTATGTTTAACAAGCTCAGCCAAATAAAGCCAAATAACAGCCAAATAATAATAATAATAATAATAATAATAATAATAATAATAATAATAATAATAATAATAATAATAATAGTATTAATAATAATAGTATTAATATTAATAGTAATAATAGTAGTAGTAATAATAGTAGTTGTAGTAATAGTAGTAGTAATAGTAGTAGTAAACTACTACTACTACTAATAATAATAATACTAATACTACCACCACCAACAACACCAACAACACCACCACCACCACAACACCAACAACACCACCAACACCAACAACACCACCACCAACAACAACAACAACACTAAAAGCCTGATACACACAAAGTTCATTTCAGGTGGCAGTACAGAGGTCATCAACTCATTCATATTCAGGATGTCATTATTTGGAATAGCGTGTAAGGGATTATATTCACGGACCAATCACGGACCAAACCCACCCACCCATACAACGGATTGCTTCACTTGCCAACTCCATCGCAGATCTCACCTGAATCTTTTTCCATCTGCTCCCCCACATCCAATATTGGAGAGAGGAACCCCATGCCAATCGGGTCGTCAGGTCGAACATCCCCACTTATTAGTAAGTCGTGGTGCAACCTATGGAGGGCAAGAGAATGGGAGCATGGAGGATGAGAGGGTAGTGGGAGCATTAGGAAGACATTCAGCGGACCACCTATAACTGGTGTCGACATCAACAGGTTGGTTGCATAGCATTGGGTGCATTGGAATACAGAAATTTGTTCTATTCTGACACACCCACAATGTGACATCACTTCATATTAATTGTAGAGCAGGCCTGAGTCTGGTGTGCCTGACAGGTCAAGTCTTTGGAGGGTGAGAGCTAGGGTTAAAGCCCGAAGGCAGTGGCTATAGTTAGGGCCAGGCCATTGACTAGGGTTAGCAGGACAGTGGCTAGGGTTAGGGCCAGGCCAGTGACTAGGGTTAGCAGGACAGTGGCTAGGGTTAGGACCAGGACAGTGGCTAGGGTTAGGGCCAGGGCAGTAGCTAGGGTTAGGGCCAGGGCAGTAGCTAGGGTTAGGGCCAGGGCAGTAGCTATGGTTAGAGCCATGCATGGCTAGGGTTAAAGCCCGAAGGCAGTGGCTATAGTTAGGGCCAGGCCATTGACTAGGGTTAGGACCAGGACAGTGGCTAGGGTTAGGACCAGGACAGTGGCTAGGGTTAGGACCAGGACAGTGGCTAGGGTTAGGACACCAGGACAGTGGCTAGGGTTAGGGATAGGACAGTGGCTAGGGTTAGGACCAGGACAGTGGCTAGGGTTAGGGATAGGATAGTGCAGGGTTAGGAATAGGACAGTGGCTAGGGTTAGGGCCAGGCCATTGACTAGGGTTAAGACCAGGACAGTGGCTAGGGTTAGGGATAGGATAGTGCAGGGTTAGGAATAGGACAGTGGCTAGGGTTAGGGCCAGGCCATTGACTAGGGTTAGGACCAGGACAGTGGCTAGGGTTAGGGATAGGACAGTGGCTAGGGTTAGGAACAGGACAGTGGCTAGGGTTAGGGACAGGACAGTGGCTAGGGTTAGGAACAGGACAGTGGCTAGGGTTAGGGATAGGACAGTGGCTAGGGTTAGGACCAGGACAGTAGCTAGGGTTAGGGATAGGACAGTGGCTAGGGTTAGGGATAGGACAGTACCTAGGGTTAGGGCCAGGACGGTGGCTAGGGTTAGGGCCAGGACAGTGGCTAGGGTTAGGGCCAGGCCATTGACTAGGGCTAGGACCAGGACAGTGGCTAGGGTTAGGGATAGGACAGTGGCTAGGGTTAGGACCAGGACAGTGGCTAGGGTTAGGGATAGGACAGTGGCTAGGGTTAAGATAGGACAGTGGCTAGGGTTAGGACCAGGACAGTGGCTAGGGTTAGGGATAGGACAGTGGCTAGGGTTAGGGATAGGACAGTGGCTAGGGTTAGGACCAGGACAGTGGCTAGGGTTAGGACCAGGACAGTGGCTAGGGTTAGGGATAGGACAGTGGCTAGGGTTAGGGCCAGGACAGTGGCTAGGGTTAGGGATAGGACAGTGGCTAGGGTTAGGACCAGGACAGTGGCTAGGGTTAGGACCAGGACAGTGGCTAGGGTTAGGGACAGAGTAGTGACTAGAGTTTAAGGCCAGGGCAGTGGCTATGGTTAGGGATAGGACAGTGGCTAGGGTTAGAGCCAAGGCAGTGGCTAGGGTTAAAGCAACGACTACAGCAATGTGCCATCTAGCAATGGTCATGATGTCATCATGATGACATAATGCTAGGATATTTTGTCGCATTCCTATATATGCTAGCATTTGTTCATCGTTACTCCGCACCCCATATCCGCTATTTAGGCTGCTGTAAAAGTTCATCATAGTTTACCAGTCCTAGCCTTTGTCAGGCAATAGCCGCGTCCATGAGTGCAGCAACCATGAAGCCGCGTCCATGAGTACAGCATGAAGCTGAATAATAATTTTAGCTTGCATGCGAAAATATCAATCTATAAAAATAGCGCGAACACGTCCGCTCTTGTACCTCATCTTCTCGCTCCTCATGTCCACTCCGCCACCTTATTATGGCCAGATTCATGTTCAGACTCTTACCTGCTGTAAGTGTTGATGGTTTTTTAAGTAAGCTGGTGCTCCGTACTGTTTATAGACCCTTCTTACAGGGATGGTGCTATTACTACCCCAACAAGGGGTCCGCATGCCCTCAATGAGGGGTTCAAAGGACAATGATGAGAGGAGGAGTTCTCCCTTTCAGCTCCCAGAGGGCCGGTCCGATGGTATTTGCATTTTTCTGAGCCATATTTGGCATGATTTTGGAGCAAGTTAGTGATGGGATTGTCGGCTGGCAATGCTGCGAAAACTGAACTCTCTCAAACTTCACCATAAAATCAGCCCATTCCATCTGGGAATAATATTGTTTTCCCCCAACAAATGGTCTCCAACAGGGGCCTCTTGCCCCCAAACCCAACCCTGGCAACCGCCAGTGCCTTCTCAGCTGTCCGGACATGCCCCTATGATTATGAGATACTTCCTTTTCTGCTTCTCGGGCCGCTCTAAGTGAGAACTGAAGAGCGACACGAGGACCTACAGCTCCCTCCTCCAAGTGGTCACTCCCAGAAACACCCCCCCCCCCCCCCCACCCTCCTGAAAATCCACTGCAGGTAACCATTCAAGGCCAACAGTTTCTTGAAGTGGTCCTGGTCTTCACTAGCAACACAACCTCCTCTATTCATCGAAGCTTCACCTGTACCATCTAGAAGTGGGTGTTGTGATCAAGTCTGAAGTGAGCAATGAAATCTCATAAGCAGGCACTGGAACTATTATATCCATGGATGAAGAGTTTAATCTTTCGAGTGTTCCAGCTCAAACTCATAACAGCTTATTAGCTGTCTAAATGGTGGGTTCAGTCTATATTAGCTCACCCCAAAACACAAGATGCCGCACATCCTCCCGATGCAGTGAACCAGCATACCAAAAAAAAACTGTAGAAAAGCTTTGAGATTCATCTTGAAGGATCACCTATCTGCCCCTCGCATAATTGAGTATAATTGGTTCATTCGTATAATCTTGTTTGCACGGAACTCCAATGCTTATCCACAACTAACCCGTTTGTCGATTGTAGAATATATATAATAGCAGTCAGCAAGGACCTGCAAGTGGGTTGATCGATACTATCAGCCTAGTGTAGGAATATATATTGCAGTCAGCATGGGTCAGCAAGTGGGTCGATGGTGCTATCAGCCTAATAGTGCATGATATATATAGCAGTCAGCAAGTGGATTGGTCGATGGTGCTATCAGCCTAGTAGTGCATGATATATATATAGCAGTCAGCATGGGTCAGCAAGTGGGTTGGTCGATGGTGCTATCAGCTTAATAGTGCATGATATATATAGCAGTCAGCATGGGTCAGCAAGTGGGTTGGTCGATGGTGCTATCAGTCTAGTAGTGTATGATATATATAGCAGTCAGCATGGGTCAGCAAGTGGGTTGGTCGATGGTGCTATCAGCCTAGTAGTGCATGATATATATAGCAGTCAGCATGGGTCAGCAAGTGGGTTGGTCGATGGTGCTATCAGTCTAGTAGTGTATGATATATATAGCAGTCAGCATGGGTCAGCAAGTGGGTTGGTCGATGGTGCTATCAGCCTAGTAGTGCATGATATATATAGCAGTCAGCAAGTGGGTTGGTTGATGCTATCAGCCTAGTAGTGCATGATATATATAGCAGTCAGCATGGGTCAGCAAGTGCGGGGGTGGATTCAGGATTTAAAAAGGGGAGGGGGGAGCTAATATGCCACACATTGTCTGGAAAGTCGCCACATATGCCAAATAATGGTTGCAGAATAAGATGCATACCAAAGCTTGACAGGTTTTAGAAGTACAATGAAGTATTATATATAGACTCAAAATATTATGAGGTTAAAGTACAAAAATTATTGAGTTACAGCAACATGTGTCGGGGATGACACCGAACAAATTCCTCGACAACTTCTTCAGGAGTAAGGTCTATATCCTGATGATGGCAGAGCATTGCTAACCCATTCAGTCTTTTTTGCCCCATGGTTCTATGGAGTGGTATTTTTATCAATCTTAGCGTGCTAATAGATCGTTCACATTTGCAGCTGGTAACAGCCATGACGTGCAGAAGTATGTAAATGTTAGGGGGGAAATCCTTGTCTGCATGTTGTAGGGCTTTTTGGGGTATCTAGCTCAGAGGCTAGCTGAGTCTGACTTTCCCACTTTTGTTTCCACATGTCAAATTCAAAATCAAAAGCTGATGGAAGTATTAAATCATCTTCATAGAACCCCAGAAGAGAATCAAATGAGTGTGTCACTGTGGGTGCTCCTAGTGTTTGCTGAAGGAAGTAATAGCATGAACTCAGCAATATGAGATGAAGCTTCATCAAACCTGGTGTCAAGCTCAGTGATCAGGTGGTCCATCAAGGGAATTGTGAGATTTAGACAGAAATAATCACTGGAATTCTGTGTCTGGATATTTGGACGATGTTGCTGTCTATTAGCTAGACGTGGTCTGGACTCCTCCACACCAACACTTGCAGCCATTTAAGAGCTCTTGTGTAGATTCGACTATGAAATGAATTCACATTTGACCTTCCCAAGAAGAACACCCTTTACAATCTTTAATTCATGATAGGCATAAGTTACATCCTCATGAGGCCCCTGAAGCTCAGCCCTAGAGTATAGCTATGTGTAGTTTCCAAAACCACAATAAAAGAAAACCGAGACAGAGCCTGTTGGAGTGATTGAGCATCAGATCAGGAATCTCGATTCCATTTGGTTGCTGTACTGTTAGCAATAGCCTCTTGACTACTGGCAATAGCAAGTCTGACAGAGTTTGAAGGTGAGAAGTAGATGAGAAGTAGAAGGTCTGGCCTAATTTCCTCAAACACACTCATTTTCTCATTTTGTGCTAAGTGTTGATCAGGTGTTAATTACAGTTGCTAATGCCTGTTGTATTTTACCTGCCTCATAAATATTATTATGCAAATACTAGGGGGGGGGAAACAAACTGAATACCATAACTTGGAGGGGGGGGGGGGGGGGGGGGGGGTATAGTCCCTAAAGTCCCCCCCCCCCCCCCCCCCCCTGGATCTGCTCCTGAAGTAGGTTGGTCCGATGGTGCTATATATCATGATGTATATAGCAGTCAGCATGGATCAGCAAGTGGTTGGTTAATGGTCAGCCTAGTGTATGTGCTTATCTGGTGTTTGGTTGGTGGAGTTCTCCAGTGCAACTGTTACTAAGTCCTTGAAGGAGGCTGTAGCTGAGCCTACATGGGTACAGTCTACAGCAGCAACAAGATGTGGCATGTGCTGATATGTGTAGTGGACAACAACAATAAACAAGTTAGAAAGAGTAGAAACCCTGAAGCTCTGGAGACCCTGAAACTCTGAGCCCCTTGGAGACCCTGAAGCTCTGAACCCCTGTAAACCCTGAAGCTCTGAGCCCCTGGAAACCCTGAAGCTCTGAACCCCTGTAAACCCTGAAGCTCTGAGCCCCTAGAGACCCTGAAGCTCTGAGCCCCTGAAGACCCTGAAGCTCTGAGCCCCAGTAAACCCTGAAGCTCTGAGCCCCTGAAGACCCTGAAGCTCTGAGCCCCAGTAAACCCTGAAGCTCTGAGCTGGCGTTCCCATCACTAAGCAAAAAACAAACAACTGACAACAAAAAAATAACTTTATTCCTTGCTTAAAGGAATAAAAAGTTTACACGGATTGAAGGAAAGAAACAAGTTTGGTGACCTTTTACCATTTAACCCTCTCACCGCTGGCGTAATGGACTTTAAAAATCGCTAATAAATCGATCGCTTGGCCTATAGTCATAATTTGCATACCACCGGAAAGAGCAACTATTACTCTATATGACGTCCAAAAATCACATCCGGAAACGCCCGATTAGATAGCGAAAAATACGTGCAACTACCGACGGTTCGCGGTTTTGATGACCTAAAAATGAGTGGATGTTTAACGCTTAAAGAAGTACTTTCCCTGCTTTCTAGCGAGAATTTTGCTCTCACTGAGGATGAGTCAGAGGAAGAAGAAGGTGAAGAAATATGTGGCTACCTTGGAAATGCAAGTTCTGATCGTGCAGCAGTGCATTCTTTAGCCGCTGTAGTTGACCCTACTTTAGACCCTCAGGATTCTTCCTTTTGCTATAACCAGCTCTCTAGTTATAATGAAATTGATCAGGAAGCCTTCTCAGGTTAGCTAAAGTATCTACATATTTGTATTTGCATGTTCTTTCTCAAATAGTTGAATTTCAATAACATAATAAACCATTGTATTGCTGGGCTATAGAATCATATGATCAAATTTTGTCAAAAACCCTCCGCTATATATTGCCATATGCCTAAATTATTATGACTAATGTTTACTAAATGCTAACTAAATGAGTAAATATATTATAAACATTTTTTGTTGATTAAATGTTAGATATTGATAGAGAAATTTATCATAATGATATTCATATTTTGTGGTTGATAATGTGGTTAACTAATGAGATCACATTGTTTATAAACAATGGTGCTATCACATGACAAAATTACAACTGATATGAATGGATTGCTGATTTTATAATGATTTTTTTTGGTAGTTGGTATACTTTAGGAAAAATGTCCAGGAAAGTCAGCGGTGAAAGGGTTAATATCATGTAGACAGTTGTTGTCTATATGGGTACAGTCTTGTTCTGTATATATATATATAATATATTATATATATATATAAACTCCTGTGCATGCACTTTATAGTGTGTGCTCTACCTGGAAGACACATCGGAGGTTTGGTGTGAAGTGCCACTTCTGGATCTGCTGATTGTGAAGTCTATTATAGCACACACACACACACACACACACACACACACACACACACACACACACACATGGTGAAGAAAACTCATATTAAACTATAACATTTGTGACTTTTTCGATAATCAACCTTTTTCGATAATCAACTTAAATATTTGCTCTTGTAAGTTAGATAGTCATTGTGTCTACACTATGCCAACACTATGCCAACTGAGTTTGTTGGGATAAGTTCAAGAGAAGTCTCTCTCATATCTGCCCCCTGACACTGTCACTCCCACCTCAACCTTACCTGCCCCCTGACACTGTCACTCCCACCCCAACATTATCTGCCCCCCGGCACTGTCACTCCCACCCCAACCTTATCTGCCCCCTGACACTGTCACTCCCACCCCAACATTATCTGCCCCCCGGCACTGTCACTCCCACCCCAACCTTATCTGCCCCCTGACACTGTCACTCCCACCCCAACCTTACCTGCCCCCTGACACTGTCACTCCCACCCCAACCTTATCTGCCCCCCGACACTGTCACTCCCACCCCAACCTTATCTGCCCCCCGACACTGTCACTCCCACCCCAACCTTATTGCCCCCCGACACTGTCACTCCCACCCCAACCTTATCAGCCCCCCGACACTGTCACTCCCACCCCAACCTTATCTGCCCCCCGACACTGTCACTCCCACCCCAACATTATTCCTCCAACAAAGAATATATAAATATATAATTATATTTACATACAAACAGATAAAAGTACACGTATGTAGTGGGTTGACATGTCAAAAAAGTCAACAAGAATTTACCAATGTACACTGTGAGAGTTGCTAGGACTCTTTAGCTTCAAATCTCCCACCCTAAATGGATGTTACATCGCACAAAGTCAATTTTATGCCAGGCTGTGGCAAAGCCTGATGTGCTACACCATAATGTTGACATGACAGCCAGATGACCCACACATGCGTGGCTAGATGAATTTTACTGGGCAGATGTTAGGGCATGGGATACATCTACCCTGTAATTATCCATCAAATCACGAGACTGATGGGTATAATATCATGTTATCTCTGTATAGTGTGCCTGTCTGACTGGCTGACCTGAATAGCTCTGTATGCGGAGGGGGTCTTCATATGACAGTGAATACTCATTTCCACCGACTCTCCTGGGCACTTCTCGCTCGAGACCACTGTTCACTTCAATTCCTCGGCGGATAGCACTCTGTACAAATTTTATTGCATAAGCTATCATAGAGTCAGATCCACCAGGCTATACAGCTAGTCAATGGATATCTCTACATAATTCCTCATCATTTCTGCTGCCATAAATAAAGTCTATGATATTAATAATATTCAACATGACAAGAAGTGCACTTGTAGATCTTGCATACCAGCTGTAGGTCCATTCTTCCACTCATCTGTTTCGGGCCATCTCGGACAAATATGGGCGTACTGGTGGGTGTGGTCTTATGATAGACTGAAGAGGGCGTGTCCTTCTGGGCCATGGGCATGGCTGCCTCCGCATGACTTGTGGTGGACTTAGCATGTGTAGCCAGTAACTCGTCCACAGGCAGAGCATCCTTGCAGGAAGACAGCAGCACGTGGTGTCTCACTGAGTAACCGTATGAAGGGGGGGGGGGGAGAGGAGTGAGAATGGGTTGAGGTTTAGTCTTGGACACGCTATACATTTCTCTAATTAGAACCACAGCTGCTAATTAAGTCAGTCCAACATGCCTGCCTTCACTACTGAGAGAGCAGGTTCTAGTATGTGGGTTAAAGTTTTGGTGGGAGGAGTGTGAGACATCTTATCCAATAGGTTTTTCTAATGGCCAAGCCTCACAACCATTGTTCGCAACCATATCTTTCTGGCTGGTCCCACTATTTCTGGAAGCTTTTCTTGCTGAGGAAGGCTGCACAGGCACATATGCCTATTGGAAAACATTCTGAATTGCTTTGCCTTTGAGGAAGGGGACTCCAGAGTCATGCGTGGATTTCTGGAAGTTTTGGTGTAACATAGTCTAGCTAGTGCTGGAGGTGTGGTTACAACTGGAAGGGGTGTTTCTTGACACCATATGCTACAGCTGGATGGGTGGTTATAATGGAAGGGTGTTTCATGACACCATATGTAGCTACAGCTGGAGGCGTGGTTATAACTGGAAGGGGTGTTTCGTGACACCAAGCTTGTAGCTACAGCTGCTGGATGGGTGATTACAACTGGAAAGGGAGTTTCATGACGCCATATGCTACAGCTGGATGGGTGGTTATAATGGAAGGGTGTTTCATGACACCTTATGTAGCTACAGCTGGAGGCGTGGTTATAACTGGAAGGGGTGTTTCGTGACACCAAGCTTGTAGCTACAGCTGCTGGATGGGTGATTACAACTGGAAAGGGAGTTTCATGACGCCATATGCTACAGCTGGATGGGTGGTTATAATGGAAGGGTGTTTCGTGACACCATATGTATGTTTATATTGTAGTTAAAAAGCTTGGATAGTTTTCCAGTTTCTTAATAAACTTTAACCCATTCAATAGCAAGGCGCTATTCCCTACTAGTTTCGGGCTAGGCAGGGGGAAACAGCTACCAGGAATGGGTAGTCTGATTTTGGCTCTAGCTACAGCTGGAGGCGTGGTTATAACTGGAAGGGTGTTCCATGACACCAAGCTATGTAGCTACAGCTGGATGGGTGATTATAACTGGAAGGGGTGTTTCATGACACCATATGTAGCTACAGCTGGAGGTGTGGTTACAACTGGAAAGGGTGTTTCATGACACCATATGCTACAGCTGAATGGGTGGTTATAACTGGAAGGGTGTTTCATGACACCATATGTAGCTACAGCTGGAGGCGTGGTTATAAATTGAAGGGGTGTTTCATGACACCAAAAATGTAGCTACAGCTGGAGGTGTGGTTACATCTTGAAGGGGTGTTTCATGACACCATATGTAGCTACAGCTGGAGGCGTGGTTATAAATTGAAGGGGTGTTTCATGACACCAAAAATGTAGCTACAGCTGGAGGTGTGGTTACATCTTGAAGGAGTGTTTCATGACACCATATGTAGCTACAGCGGGAGGCGTGGTTATAAATTGAAGGGGTGTTTCATGACACCAAAAATGTAGCTACAGCTGGAGGTGTGGTTACATCTTGAAGGGGTGTTTCATGACACCATATGTAGCTACAGCTGGAGGTGTGGTTACAACTGGAAAGGGTGTTTCATGACACCATATGCTACAGCTGAATGGGTGGTTATAACTGGAAGGGTGTTTCATGACACCATATGTAGCTACAGCTGGAGGCGTGGTTATAAATTGAAGGGGTGTTTCATGACACCAAAAATGTAGCTACAGCTGGAGGTGTGGTTACATCTTGAAGGGGTGTTTCATGACACCATATGTAGCTACAGCTGGAGGCGTGGTTATAAATTGAAGGGGTGTTTCATGACACCAAAAATGTAGCTACAGCTGGAGGTGTGGTTACATCTTGAAGGGGTGTTTCATGACACCATATGTAGCTACAGCTGGAGGCGTGGTTATAAATTGAAGGGGTGTTTCATGACACCAAAAATGTAGCTACAGCTGGAGGTGTGGTTACATCTTGAAGGGGTGTTTCATGACACCATATGTAGCTACAGCTGGAGGCGTGGTTATAAATTGAAGGGGTGTTTCATGACACCAAAAATGTAGCTACAGCTGGAGGTGTGGTTACATCTTGAAGGGGTGTTTCATGACACCATATGTAGCTACAGCTGGAGGTGTGGTTACAACTGGAAGGGCACTCTCTATCAGAGGGCAAAAATTAATTCACTTGTTAGGTTATATGCTAACCACTACCATACCATGAATCGTACCGGAGTTGCAGAATGGCCGGTACAGAAGGTCCTTTGCTTTAGCTTGTCTCCGGAACTACACCCAGGGAATGCAAAAATTACTAGTGTCATATCACAGGCAAGGTATACCTAATGGTATACTAGCCATATCCTAACCTGCTTGGTGTAATCTGCTTTTCCAATCCCTACTACTGTATTATCACTCATGCCCAATTTCATCAGATCCAACTGCAACTCTGTTTCCATGTCAACCAAGCTCTGCGTCTTCTTCCTCTTCCTCCTCCCCCTTTCCTCTCTCATTTTCTCCTCGTCTTCTGCCGCTATATCATTAAGACCGAGGTGTGTGATTCTGTGGGCGTGGTTGCTTCCGGCCAAGGGGGAGATCTCAAAACCAATGGGAGACTATAAAGGTAGGAGGTAGTCTGAACTGGCAGGTTACTGATGAGACATAATGAACAAGTCATGTGATGTGTGTATTCTACTGGAGCTAGCTCACTGTTAGCATTCTTGTGGCTTGATGATCATAAGGGATGGAATTTTCGAGGGATGGAATTTGGAATTTACAAGATGGAATTTTCAAGGGATGGAATTTTCAAGGGATGAAATATTTTAGGGATGGAATTTTCAAGGGATGGAAGTTTCAAGGGATGGAATTTTCAAGGGATGGAATTTTCAAGGGATGGAATTTTCAAGGGATGGAATTTTCAAGGGATGGAATTTTCAAGGGATGGAATTTTCAAGGGATGGAATTTTCAAGGGATGGAATTTTCAAGAGATGGAATTTTCAAGGGATGGAATTTTCAAGGGATGGAGGGGAGGTTTCAAGGGATTGAACTTTTAAGGGATGGAATTTTCACAAGGGATGGAATTTTCAAGGGATGGAATTTTTAAGTGATGGAATTTTCAAGGGATGGAGGTTTCAAGGGATGGAATTTTCAAGGGATGGAATTTTCAAGGGATTAAATTTTCAAGGGAATGAATTTTTTGTGTCTTTACAACGAATACTGAAAAGGCTCTCAATGAACTCTCAGTTGATAATGATAATAATAAAATTGATAATAATATAATAATAATAATAATATTAAATATATTAAATATGTATATATAAATAATAAATAAATAAAAATAATAGTACATAAATTGACAAAGAATAAATAATAAAATATTTAAAAAAATAATAAAATATATATATATAATAAATAAGTTTAAAAATGAATGAATGATAATGATAAATGATAAATAAGAATAATTATCCTCTCCTCTCAATGAACTCTCGGTACAAAATGTTAAGAAAAATTATTTTGGTCGTGGCTTCAAGTTCAGGTTCTTGAGAGTAGCTCCCCAGCAGCCAGGCAAGTCCATTCCAGTCTCAATTGAACTGCTCACACTTTGGTGCTAGGCTGATGTGCAATGCCTCCTTCACTAGCAGTTCCTTCTGTCTTCTGGCCTTCCAAGATGGTGGCTTCCTCCAACAAAATAGAATGTCCATTATCCCACATTCAGCAATTGCAGACTTATCTTTAGCACACTTTCTACAGGCATCTTGATGTTCTTTCACTCTGGTCTCTAGTCTTCTGATGGTCTCCCCTATGTAGGATTTCCCCACAGCTGCAAGGTATGCAGTACACAACACATCATGAGTGCATTTTAGCTACAATGCATTAGATGTATCTGCACGAAAGGTTGATGAAGGCTTGCTAATAACAGTTCTCTATAAAGACCTTATTCAAATGATGTTCTTCCTTCCAAAGGTCCTCCTTCACAGTCACTACTCTCCTAGCCAACATCAAGCTCTTCACCACTCCTCTTCTAACATGGATATAATCAAGGTACCGGTTGGTGTGTGGGTTTTTTCTGTAAACAGTTGCAATTAGCCTCTCCTTCCTGTGTAAGTAGCAATCCAGAAAGAGCAACGATCTGTCCATTTCAAGCTCCATGGTAAACTTTATGGATGACCTGATGTTGTTCAGATGGTCCAACAACTCCTGCTCACTTCCCTTCTTCACAATGCCGAAGGTATCATCCACATATCTCTTCCAAAACCTTGGCTTCAGTGGGGCAGTTGTGAGTGCCAATTCCTCTGGCTACCACTGTTGGAGAGCCCATTGCTGCACCCTAGGTGGATTTCAGTCAGCACCTAGTGTAGTCCTCTCACGCAAGCTCTCATCTTCGTCAACATTCCAAAAATTACTCCATTGGTAAAAAGAGAGGAAACATCAAAACTGACAAGACACTCATCCCGTGCCAAACATTCACTTTGAATATGCTTGATAAATTGCCTAGAATCCTCGACATATGTACTTGTATTTCCACCTAGAGGTGATATCAAATGTGCTATGAAGATTATACAATGGTGCACGAAGACACAATTGGCCTTAGGGGAACCTCAGGTTTATGTATCATAGGGAGCCCATAAATCAGTGGTGGTCCACTTCCAGTTTGCTTAATTCTATAATATATAATGCAGTTGTTATTTCTCCCGTCTTCTTCCTATCACGACTCACCTTGCTTTAAGATCTTTCTTCAGTATTCCATATGTTTTGGTCTCCAGTATTCCTGTCAGCTTTGAAATGTAACTGTCCTTTGTCATCAGAACTTGTCTGCTGGTAAGATCATGATCTCTTCCATCTTCCTCAGTTCTCCCAGGGCCTTCCTCTGTTCCTTCCTCGGTTTGTCCTTTGGTTTGCTCTTCTCATTCCTCAAAGCTCATGTGCCTCGTCATCCTCCAGCTTCCTGGCCATCTCTTCCACAGCAGCAGCTATGGTATCCATCAGAGGTAGACTCTTTGGAGCAGGGACAGTCATGGGCAACGGTCCCACAACATCAATTGCAACTTTCTCAAATGGTTCTGTCACGACTGGCACGCTAAACAAAGGAGCTCTCGTTCCCTGCACTCCTTTCACTTCTCACACTGATCTACTGCCTTCCTCACATCTCGGTTCAGACCTGGCCAGTAAAAAGAGTGAAGTTAAGACCCAAAGCAAGCACTTCTTCCTGAGTTGGAGAGATGTTCTTCTCTCTCAAATTCACCACCCATCTATTCAAGTCTTGGGTTTGAAACTTCACTTCTCTCAATCTCCTTCTCTCCAAAAGTGTCTACAGCTTCTTTTGATGTTCTGCTTGGATTTGCTGTGGGTCTTCTCTGCTGCTCCCCTACAAAGGGTCAGAATCTCTGATAGTCACTTCCCAGTGCTGTTCCAGTTAGGTCTTCACATTCGGCTATTAAGGCACTGCTTCTTCGGTAGGACTGGTGAATTCTCTCTGATAGGAATGCTTTGCTGGCTCTCTGCTATCCTGTATACCCTTCCCTGGTCTTAATGTGAGGCTTCATCCTTAAACTTGCTGGTAGAATTTCCTCACGTCACGGCATCTCATGCTGAGCATGCAGTGATTCTTCCACCGAGTCCTCTGGTGATTAACGCTGAGATGCTTGTGGTCATCGAAGTCAGCGTGTCGCTGTGCATGAGTGCTATACGTGTCTCCACAACTCTGTTAGCAGCTGCAGCTCAGTTCCTTCTTCTTCTTTTTTTGCTCCAGGAACCTATTCCTTATGCTTGGATGGCTAGCTACTCTTGTCTCCATAACCCTGCTAGCTGGTGCTTGGATGGCTAACTACGCTTGTCACCATATCCCCGCTAGCTGGTGGATGGCTAGCTACTCTTGTCTCCACAACTCTGCTAGCTGATGCTTGGATGGCTAGCTACTTCTCTAGCTGGTGCTTGGATGGCTAACTACACTTGTCACCATAACCCTGCTAGCTGGTGGATGGCTAACCTCTCTTATACTACATCACATGATCTGTGGTTAATTTGATTGGTTAATAACTATAGGTTACATAGGCGCATAACCTACACTTTTAACCGCATGTAGTTTAGCGCATGCGCAATGTAGTATAAGTAAGATAGCCTATACTCCACTTGCGGGTTATGCGCCAGTGTAACCGCAAACTCGGAGGTTACATAGACGCATAACCCACTCTTTTGAATAGGCTATCCTATACTTGTCTCCATAACTCTGCTAGCTGGTGCTTGGATGGCTAGCTACTCTAGCTCCATAACCCTGCTAGCTGGTGAATGGATGGCTAGCTACTTGTTTGACTCCATTGTGAGGGCTAGAGGCAAACAACTAACACTGAAGATCAACGCATTTCAAAGTTCCATATTTATCTGTGCATATTCCAAGTGCAGTGCAGTCAAAATCACTTTTATGCATGAGAAACACCCACAACTTCATCAACAGGAATTAATGAAGGGAGGAGGGGAACCTTAAAAACACAGGGCTTGTGGTCACAAAGATTAGACTATCCATATGACCTACCATAGATCCATCACCTACAGAGCCTCCTCCACTCTGGTCGAGAGAAGAGCCAGATGCAGTCGCACCTCCACTGCTGAACTCGAAGGATCCATGCTCCTCATCATACATCAACACCGGGTCGGATCCACCCACAAACTCCCGAGGGTATGGCCCCATTTCTACTTGCAGGTGTGGCTTCGTGTCCCCAGATGGACATGGTGGGTCAATAATGGGACTGCATGGAAGGTTGGAAAGGAGAGTTCTGTTTGGGTCTGCCAGGAGGGCCGGGTCTTCATCACCAAAATACATGCAGTCCCACAAGGAGTCTTGAAGCTGCAGAAGGTTTATGTAATGCCATTGTTGCTGCTGTTGTTGTTGTTGTTGCTGTTGTTGTTGTTGTTGCTGTTGTTGTTGTTGTTCATAGCCTATATCTAGTCCTTGAAACACAAAGAGGAATATTATTCATGTGTAGTACTTCATAGAGTTATTCAATACTGCACAAAGCTACACACACACACAGAGAGACCAGGCATGTGTAAATGACATACTGAAGTGGAGCACTTAGAGAAGTCACACACACACACACTCATACACATGCACACACTCTATAACACACATTCACACACACTCTTTCCTCCATACACTCACACCCGCACTCCCTCATTTACACTCACATACTCTCACATGCACACACACACTATCACTCACATACACACACACACTATCACACACATACTCTCACATACACACACACACTATCACTCACATACTCTCACATACACACACACTATCACACACATACTCTCACATACACACACACACTATCACTCACATACTCTCACATACACACACACTATCACACACATACTCTCACATACACACACACACTATCACTCACATACTCTCACATACACACACACACTCTCACATACACACACACACTATCACTCACATACACACACACACTATCACACATATACTCTCACATACACACACACACTATCACACACATACTCTCACATACACACACACACTATCACTCACATACTCTCACATACACACACACACTCTCACATACACACACACACTATCACTCACATACACACACACACTATCACACACATACTCTCACATACACACACACACTATCACATACACACACACACTATCACTCACACACACACACTATCACTCACATACACACACATACACACACACACTATCACTCACATACACACACACACTATCACTCACATACACACAATACACACACACACTATCACTCACATACACACACACACTCTCACATACACACACACACTATCACTCACACACACACACTATCACTCACATACACACAATACACACACACACTATCACTCACATACACACACACACTATCACACACATACTCTCACATACACACACACTATCACTCACATACACACACACACTCTCACATACACACACACACTATCACTCACACACACACACTATCACTCACATACACACACATACACACACACACTATCACTCACATACACACACACACTATCACTCACATACTCTCACATACACACACACTATCACTCACATACACACACATACACACACACACTATCACTCACATACACACACACACTATCACTCACATACACACACATACACACACATACTCTCACATATACACACACACTATCACTCACATACATGCACATACACACACTCCCACATAATCTCCCTATCATGCACACACACACACACACACAAGATGGCAATTCCACTGACCAAGTTTGGCTCTTCCAGCTCTTCTACAATGCTGATATCTTTGGGATCTGCAGTGTAGGATGGTGATGGCTGTTGGGTGGAGTCACGAGTTGGATCCACAGGGCCAGTCACACCAGCTCCCATAGACAGCACATACTTGCTGATATCCTGTTCAAAACACCCTGATAGCTAATTATATACATTACACATCAATTAGTACAGTGCAAGAACCCCGCCCATCACACTCCCGAAGCTTGCTTACACTCAACACAGAGCAGTAGGTCAATAAGGGGAGGGGCAAATTCTTTAAAAATGGAAGGGCAAATTATTCCACAATGCTGGCGGTCAATCTGTCTTAGATTGTTGGCTCATCTTAGCTCTAGCTTGAGGGCTCTCATGATGGCAGTGATAAGCAATCAAATTTATATCTCCCCCCCCTAATATGGTGTGGTAATCAATATAGTTAACAGAGGAACAGCAGAAATTCTCCTATTCTTAATATACATACTAGCAGCTTGGCCTGGCACTATTGGCAGGAAGTAACCCGGGTTAAAAAAAATTCTGGCTGAAAACAACCTTAGGTGCATCAGTATTTAGGTGTTTCTGAAGGATGGATGGATGCAGGTGTGAATACATCATTTGTTGGCATGTCTATTCACATTGAAGTTGGTTACTGCAGAACTTGAGGAGGGAGTTACAGAACTTCGTGAAGCGCTATGTGACTAGTCTTGCTGCTGGGTGTCAGAAGGTTGAGGGTCTGAAGTGAGGTGCACTATCAGAGCTGTGCATGAACAGAGCAGGGTGGCATGGAGTCAGACAACTCCCATCTCTACTATTATGGTAACTGCAAAGGAGAGGAAGATGGGAGACTCCAAAGGAGAGGAAGATGGGAGACTGCAAAGAAGAGGAAGATGGGAGACTGCAACGGAGAGGAAGATGGGAGACTGCAACTGAGAGGAAGATGGGAGACTGCAAAGGAGAGGAAGATGGGAGACTGCAAAGGAGAGGAAGATGGGAGACTGCAAAGGAGAGGAAGATGGGAGACTGCAAAGAAGAGGAAGATGTGAGACTGCAACTGAGAGGAAGATGGGAGACTGCAAAGAAGAGGAAGATGGGAGACTGCAAAGAAGAGGAAGATGGGAGACTGCAAAGGAGAGGAAGATGGGAGACTGCAAAGAAGAGGAAGATGGGAGACTGCAAAGGAGAGGAAGATGGGAGACTCCAAAGGAGAGGAAGATAGGAGACTGCAAAGAAGAGGAAGATGAGAGACTGCAACGGAGAGGAAGATGGGAGACTGCAAAGAAGAGGAAAATGGGAGACTGCAACGGAGAGGAAGATGTGAGACTGCAAAGAAGAGGAAGATGGGACACTGCAAAGAAGAGGAAGATGGGACACTGCAAAGAAGAGGAAGATGGGAGACTGCAAAGAAGAGGAAGATGGGAGACTGCAAAGAAGAGGAAGATGGGAGACTGCAACTAAGAGGAAGATGGGAGACTGCAAAGAAGAGGAAGATGGGAGACTGCAAAGAAGAGGAAGATGGGAGACTGCAAAGAAGAGGAAGATGGGAGACTCCAAAGGAGAAAAAGATGGGAGACTCCAGGAGAGGAAGATGGGAGACTGCAAAGAAGAGGAAGATGGGAGACTGCAAAGAAGAGGAAGATGGGAGACTGCAAAGGAGAGGAAGATGGGAGACTGCAAAGAAGAGGAAGATGTGACACTGCAACTGAGAGGAAGATGGGAGACTACAAAGAAGAGGAAGATGGGAGACTGCAAAGGAGAGGAAGATGGGAGACTGCAAAGAAGAGGAAGATGAGAGACTGCAAAGGAGAGGAAGATGGGAGACTCTAAAGGAGAGGAAGATGGGATACTGCAAAGAAGAGGAAGATGGGAGACTGCAAAGAAGAGGAAGATGTGAGACTGCAAAGAAGAGGAAGATGGGAGACTGCAAAGAAGAGGAAGATGGGAGACTGCAAAGAAGAGGAAGATGGGAGACTGCAAAGAAGAGGAAGATGGGAGACTGCAAAGAAGAGGAAGATGGGAGACGAGGAAGATGGGAGACTCCAAAGGAGAAAAAGATGGGAGACTCCAGGAGAGGAAGATGGGAGACTGCAAAGAAGAGGAAGATGGGAGACTGCAAAGAAGAGGAAGATGGGAGACTGCAAAGGAGAGGAAGATGGGAGACTGCAAAGAAGAGGAAGATGTGAGACTGCAACTGAGAGGAAGATGGGAGACTGCAAAGAAGAGGAAGATGGGAGACTGCAAAGAAGAGGAAGATGGGAGACTGCAAAGAAGAGGAAGATGGGAGACGAGGAAGATGGGAGACTCCAAAGGAGAAAAAGATGGGAGACTCCAGGAGAGGAAGATGGGAGACTGCAAAGAAGAGGAAGATGGGAGACTGCAAAGAAGAGGAAGATGGGAGACTGCAAAGGAGAGGAAGATGGGAGACTGCAAAGGAGAGGAAGATGGGAGACTGCAAAGGAGAGGAAGATGGGAGACTGCAAAGAAGAGGAAGATGTGAGACTGCAACTGAGAGGAAGATGGGAGACTGCAAAGAAGAGGAAGATGGGAGACTGCAAAGAAGAGGAAGATGGGAGACTGCAAAGGAGAGGAAGATGGGAGACTGCAAAGAAGAGGAAGATGGGAGACTGCAAAGGAGAGGAAGATGGGAGACTGCAAAGAAGAGGAAGATGAGAGACTGCAAAGGAGAGGAAGATGGGAGACTCTAAAGGAGAGGAAGATGGGAGACTGCAAAGAAGAGGAAGATGGGAGACTGCAAAGAAGAGGAAGATGTGAGACTGCAAAGAAGAGGAAGATGGGAGACTGCAAAGAAGAGGAAGATGGGAGACTGCAAAGAAGAGGAAGATGGGAGACTGCAAAGAAGAGGAAGATGGGAGACTGCAAAGAAGAGGAAGATGGGAGACGAGGAAGATGGGAGACTCCAAAGGAGAAAAAGATGGGAGACTCCAGGAGAGGAAGATGGGAGACTGCAAAGAAGAGGAAGATGGGAGACTGCAAAGAAGAGGAAGATGGGAGACTGCAAAGGAGAGGAAGATGGGAGACTGCAAAGGAGAGGAAGATGGGAGACTGCAAAGGAGAGGAAGATGGGAGACTGCAAAGAAGAGGAAGATGTGAGACTGCAACTGAGAGGAAGATGGGAGACTGCAAAGAAGAGGAAGATGGGAGACTGCAAAGAAGGGGAAGATGGGAGACTGCAAAGAAGAGGAAGATGGGAGACTGCAAAGAAGAGGAAGATGGGAGACTGCAAAGGAGAGGAAGATGGGAGACTGCAAAGAAGAGGAAGATGGGAGACTGCAAAGGAGAGGAAGATGGGAGACTGCAAAGAAGAGGAAGATGAGAGACTGCAAAGAAGAGGAAGATGGGAGACTCTAAAGGAGAGGAAGATGGGAGACTGCAAAGAAGAGGAAGATGGGAGACTGCAAAGAAGAGGAAGATGTGAGACTGCAAAGAAGAGGAAGATGGGAGACTGCAAAGAAGAGGAAGATGGGAGACTGCAAAGGAGAGGAAGATGGGAGACTGCAAAGAAGAGGAAGATGGGAGACTGCAAAGAAGAGGAAGATGGGAGACTGCAACTAAGAGGAAGATGGGAGACTGCAAAGAAGAGGAAGATGGGAGACTGCAAAGAAGAGGAAGATGGGAGACTGCAAAGAAGAGGAAGATGGGAGACTGCAAAGGAGAGGAAGATGGGAGACTGCAAAGAAGAGGAAGATGAGAGACTGCAAAGGAGAGGAAGATGGGAGACTCCAAAGAAGAGGAAGATGAGAGACTGCAACGGAGAGGAAGATGGGAGACTGCAAAGAAGAGGAAGATGGGAGACTGCAACGGAGAGGAAGATGTGAGACTACAAAGAAGAGGAAGATGGGAGACTGCAAAGAAGAGGAAGATGGGAGACTGCAAAGAAGAGGAAGATGGGAGACTGCAACTAAGAGGAAGATGGGAGACTGCAAAGAAGAGGAAGATGGGAGACTGCAAAGAAGAGGAAGATGGGAGACGAAGAAGATGGGAGACTCCAAAGGAGAAAAAGATGGGAGACTCCAGGAGAGGAAGATGGGAGACTGCAAAGAAGATGAAGATGGGAGACTGCAAAGAAGAGGAAGATGGGAGACTCCAAAGAATTCCCCCAGACCACTCTTGCCTCATCTGCTCTGGCTACACCCCCATGTATAATTAGAACCTCATATACCATTATTTTCGTAAACGGAGTCAACCTCGAAAATATGTCTTATTAAATATATATATATATATAACCTCCTTATAATACATACACACACGTACAGCACTGTCAATGTGAAGGTCGTAGAGAGAGCAGAAGCTTGTGTCAAAGCTATATTCCGGGAGGGTTACAGTTGTGGCCCTAGGATACATATGCGAACAGCAATTCAATAAGTTACTGGTATTACGTGTTTCAAATCACCACAGTTCCTCAAATGTTAACCATATTAAAACTGTGTCCCACCTAGCGTCGTACCCAGCGAGGGAAAAGCATTGCTTCATTCAGACCAGACCTACCATAAAAGTAAATCCAGTTGTGTCCATTGGGCTTGGTGAAGCTGTTTATTCCCTCAGTACTAGCTAAGCAACAAATGCACTACATTACCAATGCTGTTGCTAGTGCTATTGCAGATACTACTCCTCTACTGCTATTGCAGATACTACTCCTCTACTGCTATTGCAGATACTACTCCTCTACTGCTATTGCAGATACTACTCCTCTACTGCTATTGCAGATACTACTCCTCTACTGCTATTGCAGATACTACTCCTCTACTGCTATTGCAGATACTACACCTCTACTGCTATTGCAGATACTACACCTCTACTGCTATTGCAGATACTACTCCTCTACTGCTATTGCAGATACTACTCCTCTACTGCTATTGCAGATACTACTCCTCTACTGCTATTGCAGATACTATTCCTCTACTGCTATTGCAGATACTACTCCTCTACTGCTATTGCAGATACTACACCTCTAACTGCTATTGCAGATACTACTCCTCTACTGCTATTGCAGATACTACTCCTCTACTGCTATTGCAGATACTATTCCTCTACTGCTATTGCAGATACTACTCCTCTACTGCTATTGCAGATACTACACCTCTACTGCTATTGCAGATACTACACCTCTACTGCTATTGCAGATACTACTCCTCTACTGCTATTGCAGATACTACTCCTCTACTGCTATTGCAGATACTACACCTCTACTGCTATTGCAGATACTACACCTCTACTGCTATTGCAGATACTACACCTCTACTGCTATTGCAGATACTACACCTCTACTGCTATTGCAGATACTACACCTCTACTGCTATTGCAGATACTACACCTCTACTGCTATTGCAGATACTACTCCTCTACTGCTATTGCAGATACTACTACTCCTCTACTGCTATTTCAGATACTACTACACCTCTACTGCTATTGCAGATACTACTCCTCTACTGCTATTGCAGATACTACTCCTCTACTGCTATTGCAGATACTACTCCTCTACTGCTATTGCAGATACTACTCCTCTACTGCTATTGCAGATACTACTCCTCTACTGCTATTGCAGATACTACTCCTCTACTGCTATTGCAGATACTACTCCTCTACTGCTATTGCAGATACTACTCCTCTACTGCTATTGCAGATACTACACCTCTACTGCTATTGCAGATACTACACCTCTACTGCTATTGCAGATACTACTACACCTCTACTGCTATTGCAGATACTATTCCTCTACTGCTATTGCAGATATTACTTCCAGCATTGGGCCAATATACAAATTAAGAGATTCTTCTCTCAGCTATTGCCACTAAGTAATCTATAGCCGGACGAGCAAGAACCAACGACGATCTTTCTGCCGCCGAGTAATTTTCACATGCACAATGCGAATAATATAAAGCATTTGAGGAAACTTGGGGTGCTCTATTTGAGCTCACTGGCTGCTCACCTCTTCCTCTTTATGAGGTGGTTGAAGCATTTGCCTTCCAGAAAGTGGAACTGCTTCATCAGAACCTCAAAATCCTCTGCAATAAATGTCAATGCATTTAGAATTTAGAATTTAGAACTTGGTTGAGTTATGGGTTATCTCTGTACAACATCAGATTATACTGGAGTGTGTATGACATCAACTTTCACTGTTGGGGTTCGAGGTTGTTCCAGGGTGGACATTTAGTGGTTTAATTAGATGGGGCAGGTTAATTAGATGGGGCAGGTTAATTAGATGGGCAGGTTAATTAGATGGGCAGGTTAATTAGATGGGCAGGTTAATTAGATGGGCAGGTTAATTAGATGGGCAGGTTAATTAGATGGGCAGGTTAATTAGATGGGCAGGTTAATTAGATGGGCAGGTTAATTAGATGGGCAGGTTAATTAGATGGGCAGGTTAATTAGATGGGCAGGTTAATTAGATGGGCAGGTTAATTAGATGGGCAGGTTAATTAGATGGGCAGGTTAATTAGATGGGCAGGTTAATTAGATGGGCAGGTTAATTAGTGGCAGATTAATGAGATGGGACAGATTAATTGACAGGTTAATTAGATGGGGCAGGTTAATTAGATGAGGCAGGTTAATTAGATGATGCAGGTTAATTAGATGGGCAGGTTAATTAGATGGGCAGGTTAATTAGATGGGCAGGTTAATTAGATGGGGCACATTAATGAGATGGGACAGGTTAATTGACAGGGTAATTGATGGGACAGGGTAATTGATGGGACAGGTTAATTGATGGGACAGGTTAATTGATGGAACAGGTTAATTAGATGGGAAGGTTAATCAGATGGGACAGGTTAATTATGTGGGGTAGCAGTTAATTAGATGTGGCAGGTAAATTAGATGGGGCAGATTAATGAGATGGGACAGGTTAATTGAGAGGTTAATTGATGGGACAGGTTAATTGATGGAACAGGTTAATTAGATGGGGAAGGTTAATCAGATGGGACAGGTTAATTATGTGGGGCAGCAGTTAATTAGATGGGACAGAAAGTAGATGTTTTGTCAAGCTCTTCTGTCAACATATTGTCCCCACCAAAGAGAGACTAGAGCCATATGTAGTGTAGCAAAATGAACACTACAGTAGTAGTAAGATTACCCTCCGTAGGACCACACCAAGTATTTGGGTAGTGCAGCTATTTTAATATTGAACTGGGCAGACAATCACCCCCCCCCCCCCCCCCCCCCCCCCCCCACCCTTCCCCTTTGCATATTCCAGAAGTCTTTTTCCAACCCATGTAGTGGAACTCTGGAAGTGCTTCTGGTATTTTACTGATAATAGTTAGCGCCTTGCACAAGTGCGACTATTTCTTCACTCTAATGAAATTAAAAATGTTCAATGGAGTCCGTCTCCCCCAAGAACATTATCTCAGGACCTTTAGACCATGTGGAAAGGTGTCGCACTAGGAGGCTACAAAGCTACAGAGACCATCCAATCTACTCATACCCTAATCGATGTCCTTCGAATCAAATACTCCAAGCTGTTCCAACCCAGCCTTGTGAAGACCTCTATAATAGCAATATCCTGCCCTCAAGCAAATATTTGCCTCCCGCAGTATTCTAGAATGGAATCAATCCAGATCCAAGATTCTAGAATGGAAACAATCCACGTCATTGCTATTATATTCTCGCTCCGTCTGATTAGGTGTTCTTATGTCATTGTATTTCCTCCTCCCCCTCTGTGCCTTTGCCAGGCCCATCCCAGCATTTTCATGTATCATGATGTACATATGTGTCCGAGGTACTGTCATTCCTATGTATCTACTGTCATGCTATATATAGTGTGTACTACCATGCTATATATATAGTGTACAGTGCTATGCTATATAATGTGTACTGTCATGCTATAGTGTGTACTGTTGTGCATCCAGGATTTATTAAGGGGGGGGGGCCAAAATTTAATTTGAAATAAAGTATTACAATATGTTTCAATGGTATAATGAGAACTACATAATTTATAGAGCATGAATGTCCATAACAACATTCTGCCTGGCAAATTCATCTACAACTACTTCTGGTGTAATTTCAATATTTTTGTGAAAAAATAGCCATTGAGTCTCTCTTGTGTCATGGTGCTTCGCAAGGGTGATTTAATATGCTTTAGGATACTAATAGAACGTTCACACTCACAACTTGTCACTGGCAAAGTACCCATCAGCAAAAAATAAAGTACGAATATTGGGAGGGAAATCTATGTCTGCATGGTTGACTGCCTTTTCTGGTGAGTTGACTAACAGCGATGTTTGAAGGTTTTTGCTCGATTTTTGTTTCCATAACTGAAGCTCTTAATCCAGGCACTCTGGTGATGGAAGGTCATCTCTGTACAACTGTAGAATACTACCTTCAAGCACTTCACTGCTTAAATCTCAGAATCAGCAGAAACAATTGAGGATGGCAGTAGTGTAGGAAGATGCTTTGATAAAGGGGGGCTCTACTTTAGGTAGTGTAAAAGTTAGTAATGCACATGACGAACTTTTTAAGCAAAGAAAAACATCCAACATCTTCCAAAATATTTAATTCGCCTCGAGTTAATAGAAACAAAATCGTTCGCAATCATAGTCAAGTCTAGAGCATCGGTTCTGGATGTGTGCACATATATACAACAGAAACAGGTAGTTATGTCTGCAATCACTCATTGAGCTTCTTAACCGATTAAACGCCGTAAGCGCCATATGGCGTGAGACCTTACATCCTTCGCCACACAAAAATATATAAAATGAACCGTTACGAGCTAACAGCCCCGGTTGGGTTCTGCACATGCCTAGTAGACTAGAGAACGCCACAAAAATGATTATTTCCGGTTGATGCATCGTGCAACAAATATCCTGCGGTTGAACGCCATTTTTGTTGGTCGAGCTTTTTTTTTTAACTGCTAAAAGATGCTCTCCTGTGAGGACGTTATTTCTCAACTTTTAGCCGACGATTCTGGCGATTCTGGGTCAAATTCATTTGGGGAAGAAGGTGAAGACATCTATGCATACCGAGGAAACACTCTGGATCCAGTTGCTCTAAGAGAAGAGGCGCGCTTGGATGGACTTCTCGATTGTAAGTTTCTTCTAACCTTAGCGCTTCATAGCCTTTGTTTACCATAGTCAACTGAGAGTGTACTATTGCCAAATACTAGCTTATTCTGTTGGTATTCCAAATTCAGACAGGATATTTATAGGAAAAAAGTTATAGCTAAGAGTGTAGGTTGGAGTTGTTGAGTTGTTGATTTTCATTTGAATTTGAATTTTCAAATGTTGACCACAAACTTGATATATATATATATCTTGTTTTTCCCACCCTCCCCACTACTTTTCCTACAGCATCAGATGATGAGAGTGGAGATGAGGCATCTATGACTCCTTTTGTTACATTGGAGGATGAGGAAGCCTTGCCTGAAGTCTCTACAGGGCGTGGGAACACGACTGGTGCTGGAGTTGTGCGAGGGAGAGGCGGGCGAGGGAGTACTGGCCGACGGAGAGGCGGGCGAGGGAGTACTGGCCAAGGGGGAAGCAGCTCAAGTGGTAGTGGAGTCGTAAGTGTTGCTAGTGGTCCTCCAAAAGGTACTGGTAGTAGGCGGGCCAGAGGTTATAGGTGTGTGCGAGCATCTGGCACTGGTTCTGTCCGAGCATCTGGCACTGGTTCTGCCCAAGCATCTGGCACTGGTTCTAGGCTAACTGAGGTCACAGGTAAGTGGGAAATAAAGGAGCCAACTCCTTTGAAATTGGACTATACAGCAACAGCTGGTCCAACTTCTTCATTGCTTGGTGCATCAAGTACATTTTTAGATGCATTTTACCTTTTTTTTACTCTTGAAGTGTGGGAACTCCTAGTAGCAGAGACGAACAGTTACGTTTCTAGGATGGCTAGTCTCTCCAGGCCATGGGTAGATACTAATATAGAGGAAATGAAAGCTTTTGTAGGAATGTTGATAATAATGGGAGTTTCCACACTTCCATACTTAGAATTGTACTGGTCCACTAATCACTCGGATTTGTCTGGATCTTTGGTTCGTAAAGTAATGCCTAGGACTCGGTTTTTGGAGCTAATGCGTTATGTACATGTAAATTCTATTGATGGTTTGTTGGTTACAAATTTGATAGAAGCTTGTTTATTGAATTCATTTATTTTGTTTTCTTCTGTCCGAGCTCCACTATCAGTAAGGAAGGGTAATTATCTAGAAGCTAGGATTGTTCTAGCTAAATCTTTGATTGGTTCTTTCTCTTCTCGGCAGCGTGCAGGTCAACGTTGTAGTCAGGCAAATAGTTAGCTAGATCACCTCAATTTAAAACTAGGTCATTTCCCACAGTGCTGTGCAAAGAAGCGCTGTGTAGTTTGCATTAGTAAAGGTTACAGGCATGAGGCAAGGTCCCAGTGTTGTTTTTGTAAGGTTCCTTTGTGTGGTGGATCAACAGGCCGTGACTGTTTTCGTAATACCATACCTTGGTGGACTATCAGTAATGTTTATGCACCCCCTGCTCCTTTCTGTGCTTCTCTCTTGTTCCCTGCTCCTTCGTCTACTTCTCTCTTGTTCCCTGCTCCTTCGTCTACTTCTCTCGTTCCTGTCCCTTCGTCTACTTCTCTCGTCTCTCCAGTATTCAAGTGTTATTCTTATCCTGGTATCTCATGTTTGTGTAGAATAAAAACATGGTGAAATATCATGCCGGAGACCAAGCAAGCTATACCCAAGACTGAGCAAGTTCTACTCTACCCGTGACAGCAAGACCGGAGCTCTACCCAAGACACTCCCTTACATAATTGTGTTTTATATTATGGTTTTATTCTAGTATGTGTTAGCATTTTCACTCTCTTATAATTTGTTTTTTGTATTATTATGTGTTAGCATTTTGATGGGGAAAACAACCCACTGGCTTTGCAGCTGGTAGAGGGTTTGTAAATAGATGCTCCATCTTGTGTTGGCATTATAATGTGTGTATAATAGTGTGAAAATATGAAAATATTCACCCCCAAGAAGATGACAAGGTTTTATAATGCTGGTTAGTTCTGCCCAGTTGGTAAGGAAGGCTCGATTTTTTTACAGGAAGTAGAGCTATCATGTGGCTGAATATGACCCAAGTTTCATGGGTGGAGTCCCTGCAGAACGGAAGATATAAAAATAATAAGTAAAATACCTCGTTAATTCATGAATAATTTGCCCGCGGTTACTAGCAATACGGCGTGCAATCGGTTAACCCTTTCACTGGCAGATTTACGGAGGACATTTTACAAAAATTGACACAATTTCACATAATATTTTTTATAGAGGACCTTATGAAGACAAGTACCCAACAACTATATATCAGGTGATAGCTGATGCATGAAGGGACGTTATGTTAATTTTTTGTTGCTTAGCAACAAACCACAGAAATGTGAATATTGTTATAAGAGACAGGAAGTAAAATAAAAGGGTTTATATCGGGTTTATATCATCTCAATTTCATATTACACATGAAACCAGCAATGTTAGCTGGTCAACTTTTGGTCAACAACAACAACTGTTTGTAAAATAACCTCTCCTCCAACCCTGTCTTCTCCTCTGCTGCTTCCTCATCCTCCTCCTGCAGCTCCATGAGTGAAACTATCTTCCCAGGAGAAATAGTTCTTACTATTATGCTAGTTACTAGGCTTTACTATACAACTCTTATCTATTCTTACCTTGGGGGAAGTCTTCATGACCATCGCTATCGTCTGAAGCTTCGCTTGGCAGAGTAGGGCGATCTATACTTTGAAAACTTGCTTCGTGGTCAGTGCCAACAGCTTCTGTTATAGCTACCATAGCATCACTGTCAACTACGCCACTTCCCAGGTAAGCACAGGCACTTTCTTCCTCTCCTTCACTAACGTCAATCTCGGACAGGCTGAAGTCATCCTCAAATAGGAAGTCTAACGCTTTGTCTCTACTCTAAAGCAAGTCGCCATTTCTTCTTCGAGACCGGGAATTAACCGGAAGTGATGTTTGCTGGCATGTTTACTTCCCTTTTCTCATTCCGTATTTTCCTGATATTCAGGGGTATATTAGAGGCATGCTTTGGGCATATTCGTACAATTTTTGAAGTTAATACCGCGAACGGTTAATTTTTTATGAATTGTTTCGTCGCAGTTAATCCGTTTTCGCGACTTAAGTCGCTTATGCCAGTGAGAGGGTTAACAAAGTCTTAATTCTCCAAAGAGATGAAAACGAACTTTCAGCTGTAGCTGTAGTGACTGGGAATGACTGGGAATGTCAAGTAGATTTTAAGAAGTTTATAAACCTCACTTAGCATTGCTTTGAAAATATCATTCTTATTCATAGCTTCTGCAATAGTTCTAACATTGGTTACTTGTTTCTTACACAACTCATCTTGATCATGTCACTAAGGAGTGAAAGCTGAGTTTTTAAGCGATCTTGATCAACGTCGTTGTTCAAATAACTCTGGAGAACAGGTGGAATTGAGTCTATTACCTCTCCATTTCCAGCCCTGAGAAGAAGCACTTCTATCTCCTTAATAGTGTGAAGATCTGGCTGGTCAAACCTCTTTTCAACCTCACCAGCTGCTAATTCAAGTGTTTCAAAGAATTCATGGCAATATTTTTCTTTTGGATCATCATACTGGTGGGCAGCTTCTCCTTCATCAAACCTTCTCGGGATCTTTCTATGTCGAGGAAGGCAAGGTTCCTCTTTTAAGTCACTGATATCCTGGCAAACTTCATCATAGAAATGGCTTTCATTTCGAAGCGACTTTAAATGAGTGATGAGTAATTGAACACCTCCAACTGCCTCTTGAATAGTTATGTCCTTTGCTTGCAAGTTTATTGATAGCTGTTCAGAAGCAGAGAACACTAAGTAGGCAAGCTTCAAGGAGAAAAAGGTATCCATTCATACCAACAATCCACTTGCCTTAGCTGTATACTCATCGTGTCCTTGCTGCAAGGCTCTCTCCAAAATTTGGTAGTTACGGATTATGCTGTCGATAGATGTGTGCCTAATTGTCCATCGGGTAGGATACTACATTCTTAGAGATGGGGTAGTGTCACCACTATGCATTCCCTAAAATGATTGCAAATCTTCATTGTGTCCACGAAGCAGCAACCCTTGCCGGGAAAGGTACTTTATGCAAGAAAGTAGATTCATCAACATTTTCCTGTGATGCCTTTGATCGAATTCAAGCTGATGAGCATCTATTCCAGTTCTGCTATTTTTAACACAGCCTCTCTGTGCATGACACAAGCCTAGGGATCACGAACTTTTTCCAGAGCTTTCTTCAAGTTTGTAAAGCTATCATCCACAAATGCAGATTTATAATGCTTTGGAAGGTCAAGATACCTAGAGATTTAGCACTGCGACAAGTACTACAATATATTTTAAAGGCTGTAGAACAGACATTTATCCAAGCTTGTACCAACTCGGCTGAATATGTCTTAGATATGATTTTTTGCCACTCTCTTTGCTTTGATGGGCCAGGTCTAAAGGGTGTTGTTGTGGAGTAGAAGGATCAGAACAGCATTGGCATTGGCAGCAACTTTCATATGATAACTCCAGGCTATGGCAGGTAGAAGCCTTAGCATTGCCACTTGTATCTGTAGACTTTGCCATACCTATATTGAAGGGTAAAAAAGTATCTCTAGTATCTAAAAAAGTATCTAAGTTTTTGTTCCTGTGCTATCGTAATGCACGTGCTAAACCTCCTCAAGCACTGAACATTCAGTTTCATAATCAGCAGAAATGATTATAGAGCACAGTGTTGACCAGCCATGATTTAGTACTCTAAATAATGCCAACATTGATCTGGGTGCATGGTGAGGATGTGAGCTACGCCACAAAAATGACAACTGCTATAATCATCTGCTCTAGGCCTGCAGTCTATGATAGGTAGTATTTTCTCAGGATCTAGAGATATTATCTCATTGACTTAGCTACACAGCGAAAGCTAACTATTACCGAGTCTATTCTTATTCTTGTATAAAATAGCAGATCTGAAAATTCACCTACCTGAAGATTCCGTTCTTCTGGGTGTAAAGTTTAGCAGTATCTGCTGAGAGTGTCTGTGATGCATCTTCAGTCCGAGTATTGTACGGTCCACTGAATATAACTGTGCGCGCGACAAGGCAATACAGAACCTATTTAATGCACTCCTACTTTACTTAATTTCGTGAGCCGATTGTTGAGAATATAAAGGGGGGGCTGCAGCCCCCCCAGCCCCCCTGGTTCCTACGCCACTGGATGGTAATAGCTCAGTAATATTTTTTGACTTTGAATTATCAAATAGAGTATCGAGCTCAGTGATCAAGTGATCTAGCAAGGGAATAGTTAGATTCCGGCAGTAATATTCCTGGTAGTTTGTGGCTGTTGTATTGCTGCCCGGATGCAAGTATTGGCACAGACTCTTCAATACCTACTGTCTGGGCCATTCTCTTTGCTGCAGTGTACATGAAATGTCTCCACTTCTGTGCGAAGCCTTTTCACAGGGTTTTTATTACCATTTCCACTTCCTGGTAAGCCCGTGCTACATCAATGTATTGACCTTGAAGTTTAATACTTAATCCTCTTGTGTACTCCAAAACCTTCTTCGTGGTTTCTAAGGCTACAAGAAATTGAAATTGAGATAAAGCCAAGAGTAATGATCGAGCATCTGATCTGGGTTCTCTGTTACCCAGTATATACTGTTGGCAATTGACTCCAAAGACAATAGCAATGTAAAGATCAGTGAAGACCTGAAAAGCCTCATGGTGTTCCACCCACCTAGTGCGACATAGTAATTTTAGAGTTTTTCTTCTTTCTTCGGGTATAGTGTCTTCTATCCATTTCTCTAAAGACAGCTGCCTTTTAGGGGAATTGGGGGGAAAACGAACTACTTTGTCTGCCACTTTCATCATATTGCCAACATCTCTTATGGTCCAACATTTCACTATGCACAAGTTTAACTTGTGGGATGCACAATGTGCATAGAGAGCTTTAGGATATGCTGACATTATTCTTGATGCAGCTCCTCTTGACCTATCAGCCATTGCACCAGCACCATCAAATGCCTGGCCTCTCAACAAGTGTGGATCTAACTGCCAATTAGTAAGCTGACCAAGAATATCAATGGCAATTACCTCGCCTGTGACACCAGAACTCACGGAACCCTAAAAACTTTTCTTGTGGCTTTGCATCATCAACATATCTTATGCTGATGGCTAGCTGTTCATAATTTGCAGAATCTGTTGCTTCATCTGCAATATTAGACAAGAACATAGCTTCCCGCACCTTCGTCAAAATTTTACTCTGAATTAGATCTCCGCAGATTACTATCATCTGATTTCGAGTTTCTTTTGCTAATATATGTAGCATTGGCACTTGCTGTTTCCAAATGTTCCTTCAAGAATTGATCACCTGCATCAACTCGAATCTTCAACAGAGCTTTGAAGCTCCCCATGTTCTCACTACTATTTAGCTCGAGAGGTCCATCGTCTTGCTGAATCCTAAAAGCCAATCCTTGCTGCCCACAAAAGATAACAGTGGCTTTAGTTTCAGCCGGTTTTCAGCTATAAGTTTAGCTTTGTGGGAGCTAATTTGCCGATCTACTGACAATACTGTATTTTCTTGAATTGCACAGAAGGCCAGTGCTGTTTCTACAGCTATTTGATGTGATAGCCTCTTTGTAGAAAAATGCTCATTTAATATTTCTTTTGCTCTCTTCAAATTTTTTAAAGGCCGCTGAACCAGGACCCCCAACTCTTGTGCAGGTGATTCACTCAGTGCAAAAAGAACACAAAATTTGCAGTATCCTCCATCATCTGAAATAGAAAATGTGAGGCCATTGTATTGATCTAGCCAGCTATTTTGAAACCTGCGGTTATGATCACCAAATTTGTGGACAGGGAATTCAATTTTTTTTATCTGGCATAAAATGATGCTTTAGGAGATAATATTTTTCGCTAGTTGTAAGCCTTCGCTTAGTCTGTAACCTCATTACATGCCCAAAATCACCTCATTCAATAGAAGGATCAATAGTCATTGTCGAAGAACTGCATTCACCTGATTCAATAGCAGGACCAATGGTCATTATCGAAGAACTGCTTTCATTCTCAAAATCACTTGGACTTGATTCAGTATCAGTTGTATCAGCAGAGGATTCGTAATTTGAGTTCAATGAGTTCACCAAATTAGAATGACTACAATCATTGGTGGATGCTTCTTCAGAAGAGACAGTTGGAACAGATCTGACTTCATCACTACATGCCACAAAAATGTAACTAAAGCTTTGCTAAAAAGTTATAAACAAACAATAGACATACGCTTTGTTGAAGAAATGTCGAATGTCCATGCTCTGGACTTTCTTAGCAGCTGGTCCTTTAGACTTGGCTCTCTTAAGGCTGGTTCACAACACGACGCTGGCCGAGCGGAGCATTGCATTGCATTGCATTGCGTTTGCCGGTTCACAACATAAATGATGCAACATTCCGCTCGGCCAGTGTTGTGTGCCAATTGACCTTTGACCCTATTCATTTCTGAACTGCGCTCAACAAAAGTGACAGCACTGACAGCAGCAGCGAAGAAGAGTTTGATTTAATCTTGCTAAATTGGCTAGTAGGAGACGAAGAAAGCGGAAGAGAAGGATGTGGGTACGCCTTATATTCGCTAGCTGTAACCAGCATGGAGATTAGAACAATCTCCTACAAGAGATGAGGCTGTCTGACCCAGACAGTCATTTCAGATATTTGAGGATGTCTAGGGAGAGGTTTGACTCTGAGGTATGCTTTGTATGTGCCATAAGTGTAAATAATAAAAGTTACCTAATTATATATATATATATATATAGGTCAGTCCATACCTGACCCATCAGAGTCATGACAGCTCTGTCAGAGCTGATATCTCCCCAGGTGAAAGGTTGGCACTCGCTCTGATATTTCTTGCTACAGGCAACTTACAAGTATAGTGCTAAAAAAATTAATTTGTTGGGTTTTGTTGGGTCTCTTTGTCATGAAATATCCTCTATGATTTTGCAGACCTCGTTGTCCTTCAACTTTCGTACGGGACGATAAACAGTTTGTACTATCGATGAGGAGCCATGTACTGGAATGGAGTCCCTATCATGTGCTGGAAGCAGCAGGGTTTTTTCCCTTTTGTTCCTTGTTCATTATCTTTAGGTATTCATGATCCGCTGCTTCCACAAGAGATGCCTTCAGGGACTACTTCTCAAGCACAGCTGGAGAAGTCCCCTGGCAACTAATAATAAATTATCTAGTAAATATTTTTATCATATCAGTACACAAAATTGGCTTAAAATATTTTACATATTCATTATAATTGGTAGAATAGGGTGCTCGGGGAATTCAATGTTCACAAATGATGTCCTGTAAAAATGATGACAGAAAACAGTGGCCAGCATGAAATAACCATGGGCCTGCATCACCCTCTTGGGACACTTCTTCTTCAGTTCTCTTACATACCAATCCCTCGGTGTCTTCCACTTTTTGCAACAGGTTGCTCCTTCTCCAACCTATCATATCAATATGTGGATAATTGTCGTCACTCGATAGAAACTAGTTGTAGCTAGGCCATTCTTTCTATAGCCCATTCTTATCTGACTTGCCACTGACTTCCAGTCACCTGCCACAAACAGGGGAAGCTCCTGACAGCAACTTTTCTTCATCAAGGTCAGTGGCACATGATAGATTATAGCATTCTGATTGGTCCGACGCTGCGTTTCAGACGCTGGATTAGAACTTTTTTCTAATCGAGAATTCAGCTCCGTCGCGTTGCGCTCCGTTGCATTTGAGGTTCACAACACGACGCAACGTCACACTCTGGCGCAACGCAATGCTCCGCTCGGCCAGCGTCGTGTTGTGAACCAGCCTTTAGACATCTCAGAAGTTGCATGTGGTCAAAGGTCCCAAAGATGCTTATGGCTATATGTACTTTAAACACATGGTTAGATGGGATGTAGCTGGTTAACACCTAAGGTGTTAACCAGCTGCATCCCATCTAACAAAGTGTAACAATCACTCAGCCAAATTAGAAATTGCATGATTGAATTTGCAAGATTAAATTTGCCAACCCCCCAAAAATTGGAAAGAGAAAGGCCTGGATCCACCCCTGCATGCTATATAGACATGCAAGTGTGTCATGCTCTATACAGTGTGTACTGTCATGCTCTATACAGTGTGTACTGTCATGCTCTATATAGTGTGTACTGTCATGCTATATAGTGTGTACTGTCATGCTATATAGAGTGTACTGTCATGCTATATAAGCAAGTGTGTCATGCTCTATACAGTGTGTACTGTCATGCTCTATACAGTGTGTACTGTCATGCTCTATATAGTGTGTACTGTCATGCTATATAGTGTGTACTGTCATGCTCTATACAGTGTGTACTGTCATGCTCTATATAGTGTGTACTGTCATGCTATATAGTGTGTACTGTCATGCTCTATATAGTGTGTACTGTCATGCTCTATATAGTGTGTACTGTCATGCTTTCCTGTGCCTTGGCAAGATCTTTCTTCAGTATTCCATATGTTTTGGTCTCCAGTATTCCTGTCAGCTTTGAAATGTAACTCATCAGAACTGTTGTCTTCTCCTTGTCTGCTGGTAAGATCATGATCTCTTCCATCTTCCTCAGTTCTCCCAGGGCCTTCCTCTGTTCCTTCCTCGGTTTGTCCTTTGGTTTCCTTGCTCTTCTCAAAATTCCACATATTCTTCCTCGAAGCTTGTTATCCTCCAGCTTCTTGGTCTCATTATTCTTAATGAAAGCTAGAGCATCTAGCCGAAACGTTGAGAGAGTACAATTTAAAATTGATTATTGAGATGGTTATTGTAATGGTCTACTATTGTTGGCCATACAAAGTGAGCTCTTGCTTGAGCTGGTAGCACTTTTCCTGAAGCTGTAGTCATTGGCAAAGTCGAGAAGGGTTGGCATTTTCTAGCACTTTTGGTGCTCTAGGTTCTCAATATCAATGCTTCATTCTTTCTACATGGCATGGCAACTCTCCCTCAACACTGCTGTCTGGTATTTGGGTCTTAGTAAACCAAACGATCCTGCCAGAGTTAAGCATAGTGCTGGTTGCCAAGGAAGTTGCTGCTAGTCCCCGAGAAAATATTTCTGGGGTGTCTAGCTAAATGTCCAGTCCATGCAATGAACAGTCCTGGGTTAAACATCAGCTATCCCTATATGGGGTTCAATATTGACTTTGATTGTAGCTACAACATCAACTTTCACTTTAAGGGGTACATCAACTATCACTTATGGCCAGTTATCACTATAGGGGGTTCAATATCAAATTTCCAACATCAAACCACCAACTTTCACTGTAAGGGTTATTACATCAAACACCCCTGTAGGAGACACCAACTATTACTGTAGGAGGTGCAACATCAACTATTACTGTAGGAGGTACAACATCAACATCAACTGTAGGAGGTACACACATCAACTATTACTGTAGGAAGTACACACATCAACTATTACTGTAAGCTGTACACCAACTTTCTTGTACAAGAGATGTTCATGTAGTTCTTGCATGCTCATTAGGCAGGCGTGATCTTGTAGGAGTTTTCATGCTGCCTCTTCTAAAGGCTAGTTCACAACACGACGCTAGCCGAGCATTGCATTGCATTGTGGTTTGTCGATTGATCTTTGACCCGAGTGCCGCGGACACGCGATGTTCTGATTGGTCCGATGCTGCGTGCATTTCAGATGCTGGATTAGAACTTTTTCTAGTCCAGCATTTGAAATGCAGCGTCGGACCAATCAGAACATCACGTGTCCGCGGCACTCGGGTCAAAGGTCAATTGACAAACTGCAATGCAACGCTCGCCAGCGTCGTGTTGTGAACCAGCCTTTAGTCAATAAATATATGTGTGTGTGTGTATGAGTTGCATGTGTGACAATGTGTGTTGTATGTGAGTATGCGCATGTGTGTGAAATTTCTATTTTTAATCTCTTAAAAACAAATACCTTAAGCCATAGCACTTCACTATCATAACACAGGCTGAAGTCACTCAAACAGGCCATTATATAGGCTGAGGCACTTAACCCTTTCAAACCAGCCATAACACAGGCTGAAGTCACTTAACCCTCTCAAACAGGCCAGAGTATAGGCTGAAATCACTTAACCCTCTCAAACCAGCCATAACACAGGCTGAAATCACTTAACCCTCTCAAACAGGCCATTATATAGGCTGAGGCACTTAACCCTTTCAAACCAGCCATAACACAGGCTGAAGTCACTTAACCCTCTCAAACAGGCCAGAGTATAGGCTGAAATCACTTAACCCTCTCAAACCAGCCATAACACAGGCTGAAGTCACTTAACCCTCTCAAACCAGCCACAACACAGGCTGAAATCACTTAACCCTCTCAAACCATCCATAACACAGGCTGAAGTCACTTAACCCTCTCAAACCAGCCATAACACAGGCTGAAGTCACTTAACCCTCTCAAACCAGCCATAACACAGGCTGAAGTCACTTAACCCTCTCAAACCAGCCATAACACAGGCTGAATCACTTAACCCTCTCAAACCAGCCATAACACAGGCTGAAGTCACTTAAGGGGGGAAGAGGGCTGAAAACACATATTTTTTCAAATTTTTTTTTATGGGCCCAAAAGGGTTCATAATATGTCTGGAGTTTGAGTTTCAAGTTTCAGAGCAAGTGAATACTTGCATCAGAAGATATAGCCATTTTTATACAGTGCATTATTATCCCATTTCATTTCATTTCACTTCACATTGGAAGAGGTTCTCTCCCAGTCTTACCTGGCTACAATCGGGCGGGCGGCGATGATCGCCTACCCAAAATACAGTTTTTATATATCAAAATGTTGCCAATTTCATGGAGACCCTTACCAGTCGTTTGCGCAATGAATTGGCCAGGCGGGGGGGTAGTGCGCAACCGCTAAGACGAGCACGTTTTTTAGGTCAAGGTTCACTTGAAACTTTTACACTGTTGAGTTATGGGGAAGAGAACAGAGAAGCATTTTAAACAGAAAGGCCAAGGATTCAAGAAGAGTGACGACAAGAAGAAGAAAGCCCTACAGGCGGCTGTTGTTGAGCCTGTCACAGTAGCCGCGCAAGGCAAGTTTTAATGTTTATCTCCATACTAAAAAGTTACTACCTCTTTCATTTCCTTTGTTAGTGAGTCTCTTGGATCCTGTGGGTGGGGTAGCGCCTTCTGTGAACCTTCACTTACCTTGCAATCAATTGAAAATGTCTGAAGAGAGGCCAGTTCCATTGGTGACTGACAAGTGACTATGACCAGGAAGAAGTTGGCTCTCATGGATCGTTCAGCTGCTTCTGTGGCTGTTGCTACTGGATCTACTGGCTCTACCTCTTTGGACTCGGGTGGTGTTGGAGAACTAGGTAAGGGTAATCGTATAATAAACTTAGATAAGCTTAGAGAGGTCATAGAAAGGTGTAATAAGTTGGTAACTGAGCTCCCTTGCAACTGAAGCCCGTAGGGCAGGCATGGTTGACTTTTTGTTCAAATTGTAGTAACACTCAAGACGTCTCAAACCCTGTATCTGTAGAAGCATTCTTTGAACATCCAGTCGGTATACTGGGTGCTCGCATTGCTGGAATTAGTCATTCTGGTCTGGAAGACATCACTGCAGTCATGGATATGTTGCCCCCTCTTAGTTCCACTTAAAAAAATATATATATACTAGGTCAATAGGGAGTGACGCAAATGCAGTAACAGAGTATTATGTTGGATGCCGCTCATAGGTTACATGATTTTTATAGGGTTAGGCATGAAGACATCATTGATGTTAGTATTACTGTTGACGGCACATGGCTTAGACAGGGCCACAAATCAAATTATGGCTTGGTTGCGGTGATGTCTTGGGACACTGGAGAGGTTTTAGATTATTATCTTATGTCTAATTTCTGTCAAGCTTGTGCGCGAAGACCTGAAGATGAAACAGAAGCAAGTTACACAGAATGGTTTGAGGGTCACAAGGTAAATTGTGAAGCCAATTTTGAAGGCTCTTCGGTTTCTATGGAAGTTGTAGGAAAACAAACACTTTTTTAGCGTTCAGTGGAGAGACTGAAGCTTAGGTACACACACATTAATTAGTGATGGGTATACAAATGCACATAAACGGGAGTGCAACAAGTGTCGGGCTTGCCGTCGAGAGGCAGCAGAGTTTCAATGGAGGGCGGAGCATTGTATGGTCCTGGCATGGGGGACCTGTAACATTTTTATTTTGTTTGTGTCTTGCTTTCTATTGTCAAACAGAGATTTCAATCAAAGATTACTGGAAGATACTTTTGTTTATGTGTATTTTTGTCAAGCTTAGAAATTACTGGAGGATGACATTTGTTTGTGTTCTATTGTTTTTCAGGGATTACTGGAGGGTGTCGGAAGACGTGTGGAGGGTAACGATGGATGGACCTGGGCATGGGAGCCCTGCAAATGATGACGTGTTTACGTTTGCTAATTCAATATTAGCAAAGCAACGTAACAAGTCTGATGCGTCTTTAATTTATGTGTATGTATGTATATATAATTATTGTTGGTTTTGAAGTTGTAGTTAGGATGTAGGATACTGCTGTTGTTGAAAAAATAAAGGACTGTGAAAGTCAATTGGTTGCTTTCAACATTTTGTTTGTACACACACAATTCTAGTAATGAGGGGATGTATTCTAGTGAAGCAGGGGCAGCTGGGATGTGATTACAAACTGCCTGGACTTCA
>JAQNBH010000016.1:45714025-45773416 GCA_028752905.1 Cladorhizidae sp. MBARI D1340-BT2 | reverse complement strand
GGTGCAACCAGTGATGAATGAAGTACTGTCAGGGTGCAACCAGTGATGAATGAAGTACTGTCGGTGCAACCAGTGATGAATGAAGTACTGTCAGGTGCAACCAGTGATGAATGAAGTACTGTCAGGTGCAACCAGTGATGAATGAAGTACTGTCGGGTGCAACCAGTGATGAATGAAGTACTGTCAGGTGCAACCAGTGATGAATGAAGTACTGTCAGGTGCAACCAGTGATGAATGAAGTCCTGTCAGGTGCAACCAGTGATGAATGAAGTACTGTCAGGTGCAACCAGTGATGAATGAAGTACTGTCAGGTGCAACAGTGATGAATGAAGTACTGTCGGGTGCAACCAGTGATGAATGAAGTACTGTCAGGTGCAACCAGTGATGAATGAAGTACTGTCAGGTGCAACCAGTGATGAATGAAGTACTGTCAGGTGCAACCAGTGATGAATGAAGTACTGTCAGGTGCAACCAGTGATGAATGAAGTACTGTCGGGTGCAACCAGTGATGAATGAAGTACTGTCAGGTGCAACCAGTGATGAATGAAGTACTGTCAGGTGCAACCAGTGATGAATGAAGTACTGTCAGGTGCAACCAGTGATGAATGAAGTACTGTCAGGTGCAACCAGTGATGAATGAAGTACTGTCAGGTGCAACCAGTGATGAATGAAGTACTGTCGGGTGCAACCAGTGATGAATGAAGTACTGTCAGGGTGCAACCAGTGATGAATGAAGTACTGTCAGGTGCAACCAGTGATGAATGAAGTACTGTCAGGTGCAACCAGTGATGAATGAAGTACTGTCAGGTGCAACCAGTGATGAATGAAGTACTGTCAGGTGCAACCAGTGATGAATTGAAGTACTGTCGGGTGCAACCAGTGATGAATGAAGTACTGTCGGGTGCAACCAGTGATGAATGAAGTACTGTCAGGTGCAACCAGTGATGAATGAAGTACTGTCGGGTGCAACCAGTGATGAATGAAGTACTGTCAGGTGCAACCAGTGATGAATGAAGTTACTGTCAGGTGCAACCAGTGATGAATGAAGTACTGTCAGGTGCAACCAGTGATGAATGAAGTACTGTCAGGTGCAACCAGTGATGAATGAAGTACTGTCGGGTGCAACCAGTGATGAATGAAGTACTGTCAGGTGCAACCAGTGATGAATGAAGTACTGTCAGGTGCAACCAGTGATGAATGAAGTACTGTCGGGTGCAACCAGTGATGAATGAAGTACTGTCAGGTGCAACCAGTGATGAATGAAGTACTGTCAGGTGCAACCAGTGATGAATGAAGTACTGTCAGGTGCAACCAGTGATGAATGAAGTACTGTCAGGTGCAACCAGTGATGAATGAAGTACTGTCAGGTGCAACCAGTGATGAATGAAGTACTGTCGGGTGCAACCAGTGATGAATGAAGTACTGTCAGGTGCAACCAGTGATGAATGAAGTACTGTCAGGTGCAACCAGTGATGAATGAAGTACTGTCAGGTGCAACCAGTGATGAATGAAGTACTGTCAGGTGCAACCAGTGATGAATGAAGTACTGTCAGGTGCAACCAGTGATGAATGAAGTACTGTCAGGTGCAACCAGTGATGAATGAAGTACTGTCAGGTGCAACCAGTGATGAATGAAGTACTGTCGGGTGCAACCAGTGATGAATGAAGTACTGTCAGGTGCAACCAGTGATGAATGAAGTACTGTCAGGTGCAACCAGTGATGAATGAAGTACTGTCAGGTGCAACCAGTGATGAATGAAGTACTGTCAGGTGCAACCAGTGATGAATGAAGTACTGTCAGGTGCAACCAGTGATGAATGAAGTACTGTCAGGTGCAACCAGTGATGAATGAAGTACTGTCAGGTGCAACCAGTGATGAATGAAGTACTGTCAGGTGCAACCAGTGATGAATGAAGTACTGTCAGGTGCAACCAGTGATGAATGAAGTACTGTCAGGTGCAACCAGTGATGAATGAAGTACTGTCAGGTGCAACCAGTGATGAATGAAGTACTGTCAGGTGCAACCAGTGATGAATGAAGTACTGTCGGGTGCAACCAGTGATGAATGAAGTACTGTCAGGTGCAACCAGTGATGAATGAAGTACTGTCAGGTGCAACCAGTGATGAATGAAGTACTGTCAGGTGCAACCAGTGATGAATGAAGTACTGTCAGGTGCAACCAGTGATGAATGAAGTACTGTCAGGTGCAACCAGTGATGAATGAAGTACTGTCAGGTGCAACCAGTGATGAATGAAGTACTGTCAGGTGCAACCAGTGATGAATGAAGTCCTGTCAGGTGCAACCAGTGATGAATGAAGTCCTGTCAGGTGCAACCAGTGATGAATGAAGTACTGTCAGGTGCAACCAGTGATGAATGAAGTCCTGTCAGGTGCAACCAGTGATGAATGAAGTACTGTCAGGTGCAACCATTGATGAATGAAGTACTGTCGGGTGCAACCAGTGATGAATGAAGTACTGTCAGGTGCAACCAGTGATGAATGAAGTACTGTCGGGTGCAACCAGTGATGAATGAAGTACTGTCAGGTGCAACCAGTGATGAATGAAGTACTGTCAGGTGCAACCAGTGATGAATGAAGTACTGTCAGGTGCAACCAGTGATGAATGAAGTACTGTCAGGTGCAACCAGTGATGAATGAAGTCCTGTCAGGTGCAACCAGTGATGAATGAAGTACTGTCGGGTGCAACCAGTGATGAATGAAGTACTGTCAGGTGCAACCCAGTGATGAATGAAGTACTGTCAGGTGCAACCAGTGATGAATGAAGTACTGTCAGGTGCAACCAGTGATGAATGAAGTACTGTCAGGTGCAACCAGTGATGAATGAAGTACTGTCAGGTGCAACCAGTGATGAATGAAGTACTGTCAGGTGCAACCAGTGATGAATGAAGTACTGTCGGGTGCAACCAGTGATGAATGAAGTACTGTCAGGTGCAACCAGTGATGAATGAAGTACTGTCAGGTGCAACCAGTGATGAATGAAGTACTGTCAGGTGCAACCAGTGATGAATGAAGTACTGTCAGGTGCAACCAGTGATGAATGAAGTACTGTCAGGTGCAACCAGTGATGAATGAAGTACTGTCAGGTGCAACCAGTGATGAATGAAGTACTGTCAGGTGCAACCAGTGATGAATGAAGTACTGTCAGGTGCAACCAGTGATGAATGAAGTACTGTCAGGTGCAACCAGTGATGAATGAAGTACTGTCAGGTGCAACCAGTGATGAATGAAGTACTGTCAGGTGCAACCAGTGATGAATGAAGTACTGTCAGGTGCAACCAGTGATGAATGAAGTACTGTCAGGTGCAACCAGTGATGAATGAAGTACTGTCAGGTGCAACCAGTGATGAATGAAGTACTGTCAGGTGCAACCAGTGATGAATGAAGTCCTGTCAGGTGCAACCAGTGATGAATGAGGTACTGTCAGGTGCAACCAGTGATGAATGAAGTACTGTCAGGGTGCAACCAGTGATGAATGAAGTACTGTCAGGTGCAACCAGTGATGAATGAAGTACTGTCAGGTGCAACCATTGATGAATGAAGTACTGTCGGGTGCAACCAGTGATGAATGAAGTCCTGTCAGGTGCAACCAGTGATGAATGAAGTACTGTCAGGTGCAACCATTGATGAATGAAGTACTGTCGGGTGCAACCAGTGATGAATGAAGTACTGTCAGGTGCAACCAGTGATGAATGAAGTACTGTCGGGTGCAACCAGTGATGAATGAAGTACTGTCAGGTGCAACCAGTGATGAATGAAGTACTGTCAGGTGCAACCAGTGATGAATGAAGTACTGTCAGGTGCAACCAGTGATGAATGAAGTACTGTCAGGTGCAACCAGTGATGAATGAAGTCCTGTCAGGTGCAACCAGTGATGAATGAAGTACTGTCGGGTGCAACCAGTGATGAATGAAGTACTGTCAGGTGCAACCAGTGATGAATGAAGTACTGTCAGGTGCAACCAGTGATGAATGAAGTCCTGTCAGGTGCAACCAGTGATGAATGAAGTACTGTCAGGTGCAACCAGTGATGAATGAAGTACTGTCAGGTGCAACCAGTGATGAATGAAGTACTGTCAGGTGCAACCAGTGATGAATGAAGTACTGTCAGGTGCAACCAGTGATGAATGGAAGTACTGTCGGGTGCAACCAGTGATGAATGAAGTACTGTCAGGTGCAACCAGTGATGAATGAAGTACTGTCAGGTGCAACCAGTGATGAATGAAGTACTGTCGGGTGCAACCAGTGATGAATGAAGTACTGTCAGGTGCAACCAGTGATGAATGAAGTACTGTCAGGTGCAACCAGTGATGAATGAGGTACTGTCAGGTGCAACCAGTGATGAATGAAGTACTGTCAGGTGCAACCAGTGATGAATGAAGTACTGTCAGGTGCAACCAGTGATGAATGAAGTACTGTCAGGTGCAACCATTGATGAATGAAGTACTGTCGGGTGCAACCAGTGATGAATGAAGTCCTGTCAGGTGCAACCAGTGATGAAATGAAGTACTGTCAGGTGCAACCATTGATGAATGAAGTTACTGTCGGGTGCAACCAGTGATGAATGAAGTACTGTCAGGTGCAACCAGTGATGAATGAAGTACTGTCGGGTGCAACCAGTGATGAATGAAGTACTGTCAGGTGCAACCAGTGATGAATGAAGTACTGTCAGGTGCAACCAGTGATGAATGAAGTTACATGTCCAGGTGCAACCAGTGATGAATGAAGTACTGTCAGGTGCAACCAGTGATGAATGAAGTCCTGTCAGGTGCAACCAGTGATGAATGAAGTACTGTCGGGTGCAACCAGTGATGAATGAAGTACTGTCAGGTGCAACCAGTGATGAATGAAGTACTGTCAGGTGCAACCAGTGATGAATGAAGTACTGTCAGGTGCAACCAGTGATGAATGAGGTACTGTCAGGTGCAACCAGTGATGAATGAAGTACTGTCAGGTGCAACCAGTGATGAATGAAGTACTGTCAGGTGCAACCAGTGATGAATGAAGTACTGTCGGGTGCAACCAGTGATGAATGAAGTACTGTCAGGTGCAACCAGTGATGAATGAAGTACTGTCAGGTGCAACCAGTGATGAATGAAGTACTGTCAGGTGCAACCAGTGATGAATGAAGTACTGTCAGGTGCAACCAGTGATGAATGAAGTACTGTCAGGTGCAACCAGTGATGAATGAAGTACTGTCAGGTGCAACCAGTGATGAATGAAGTACTGTCAGGTGCAACCAGTGATGAATGAAGTACTGTCAGGTGCAACCAGTGATGAATGAAGTACTGTCAGGTGCAACCAGTGATGAATGAAGTACTGTCAGGTGCAACCAGTGATGAATGAAGTACTGTCAGGTGCAACCAGTGATGAATGAAGTACTGTTCAGGTGCAACCAGTGATGAATGAAGTACTGTCAGGTGCAACCAGTGATGAATGAAGTACTGTCGGGTGCAACCAGTGATGAATGAAGTACTGTCAGGTGCAACCAGTGATGAATGAAGTACTGTCAGGTGCAACCAGTGATGAATGAAGTACTGTCGGGTGCAACCAGTGATGAATGAAGTACTGTCAGGTGCAACCAGTGATGAATGAAGTACTGTCAGGTGCAACCAGTGATGAATGAAGTACTGTCAGGTGCAACCAGTGGATGAATGAAGTACTGTCGGGTGCAACCAGTGATGAATGAAGTACTGTCAGGTGCAACCAGTGATGAATGAAGTACTGTCAGGTGCAACCAGTGATGAATGAGGTACTGTCAGGTGCAACCAGTGATGAATGAAGTACTGTCAGGTGCAACCAGTGATGAATGAAGTACTGTCAGGTGCAACCAGTGATGAATGAAGTACTGTCAGGTGCAACCAGTGATGAATGAAGTACTGTCAGGTGCAACCAGTGATGAATGAAGTACTGTCAGGTGCAACCAGTGATGAATGAAGTACTGTCAGGGTGCAACCAGTGATGAATGAAGTACTGTCAGGTGCAACCAGTGATGAATGAAGTACTGTCAGGTGCAACCAGTGATGAATGAAGTACTGTCAGGTGCAACCAGTGATGAATGAAGTACTGTCAGGTGCAACCAGTGATGAATGAAGTACTGTCGGGTGCAACCAGTGATGAATGAAGTACTGTCAGGTGCAACCAGTGATGAATGAAGTACTGTCGGGTGCAACCAGTGATGAATGAAGTACTGTCAGGTGCAACCAGTGATGAATGAAGTACTGTCAGGTGCAACCAGTGATGAATGAAGTACTGTCAGGGTGCAACCAGTGATGAATGAAGTACTGTCGGGTGCAACCAGTGATGAATGAAGTACTGTCAGGTGCAACCAGTGATGAATGAAGTACTGTCAGGTGCAACCAGTGATGAATGAAGTACTGTCAGGTGCAACCAGTGATGAATGAAGTACTGTCGGGTGCAACCAGTGATGAATGAAGTACTGTCAGGTGCAACCAGTGATGAATGAAGTACTGTCAGGTGCAACCAGTGATGAATGAAGTACTGTCAGGTGCAACCAGTGATGAATGAAGTACTGTCAGGTGCAACCAGTGATGAATGAAGTACTGTCGGGTGCAACCAGTGATGAATGAAGTACTGTCGGGTGCAACCAGTGATGAATGAAGTACTGTCAGGTGCAACCAGTGATGAATGAAGTACTGTCAGGTGCAACCAGTGATGAATGAAGTACTGTCAGGTGCAACCAGTGATGAATGAAGTACTGTCAGGTGCAACCAGTGATGAATGAAGTACTGTCAGGTGCAACCAGTGATGAATGAAGTACTGTCAGGTGCAACCAGTGATGAATGAAGTACTGTCAGGTGCAACCAGTGATGAATGAAGTACTGTCGGGTGCAACCAGTGATGAATGAAGTACTGTCAGGTGCAACCAGTGATGAATGAAGTACTGTCATGTGCAACCAGCGATGAATGAAGTACTGTCAGGTGCAACCAGTGATGAATGAAGAAGTACTGTCAGGTGCAACCAGTGATGAATGAAGTACTGTCAGGTGCAACTGCCCACTCTCAAGATGGAGCACGACTGGACATAAGCAAACAGCTTCTGGGGAGGCTCCTTTGAAAGAACTTATTCTGATGTCAGGGTCTTATGCTCCATCAAATTGACAGAATCAAATGTCATCATGCACAAAAACATGAAAGGCTTAAGAAGCGAGCTTATGAGCAGTGTGTCCAGGAGATAGAACATGCAACATTTACACCCCTTGTGTTCGCAGCTGCAGGCAGTCTTGCCAATGAAGCAACCACTTTTTACAAAAAGGCTAGCCTCCAAGCTTGCTTCAAAATGGAACCATCCATATAGCAGTACAATGAGCTGGCTAAGATGTCGGCTATCATTCTCTCTCCTATGCTCAGCAATTCAGGCTATAAGAGGGGCAAGGTCACCACCCAGTGGTCTTTCCATCAGATTATCACATGCAATTGATTTAGTGAACTTAGAATCACGCATAATTGCTCATTAACCCTTTACTTCAGTCACCATTGAAAAATCGCACTTTAAATAACCATATTTCAATAATATTTATCTATCTACCTGCTTCACTTTTCTTGTTTCTAGTATTGCTTTCTTTTTGTTTATGCATTACCTAATGCATTGATTGCATCATAGAATCTTTAAATAGGACAGAATAATTATTGTAATTTTTTGTGCCACGCCTTAGTAAAAAGAGGAAACTATCGTATAAAATAGCAACATTTCAATTCAATATATTTTCAATATTTTTTTATCTTTACAACTAAATTTCATATCATTTGAAAGCTAATTCAATGTTGGTTATGATGGTATCAGAATGATACATGTGAGGCTAGTTGTTCTCGAGATAAATATTAAAAAGTTTGAAAAACATAAAATATTGTGCTCTAGTAATTATTTAAAAAAATAATTCAATTATATACTAAATTGCAATGGATAAGGTGATTCTGCTATCTTTGCTGATTCAGATGATATAAAAAGTTTAACCATTGAGTATAGCAGTAGCCAGCAACCATGCCTACAAAAACGGGACTCATTTTTACAACATTTTATTACTGAAGCATAGGGTTAAACCACAATATTGTTGTTATCTATTGTGTGTATTGATGATGTTTTTTTGGTATATATAAAAATTAAAAAAATTGCAGTGCGGATCTTCGCCCTAGGCCGCCCCGGGGGTGGCATATACAGGATATCCAAAGGGGGAGGGGGTGGGGCGAGACTGGCTGTCTGTAGAAGCACCTAAGACTTTTTTCCTGTCAGCATTGTACAATCTTGAGTGGATTATATCTACAAGCACATAAGAATTTGCTTGCCACTGTGTGGGGGTAAGGGAAAGCCCCAAGGATTCTGGGAGGGGGGGTTGGAGTCCTTGGAGTCTATTTTCTGTTACTGCTTGCAAGAATTTACAATTCAAAGATGGAAGAAGAAGAAGATTCTAGCCAAGAAGACATTCAGGAACACGAGCCTGTGACTCGGGAGAGTGGTCCGAGTTTCTTCAGCTGATGTTGAAGATTCACTGTACTTAACTGTTAGTGGTTACAATCCCTAAAGGCCTTTTCAAGATGATCTTGATGAGGTGCCTCTAGTGATTTAGAAGATCCTGATGGAGAAAGAGAAGGAGAGGACAGTGAGCCACAAGAAGTGCTTCATGACTGGATGCTGAGCCTAACACAAAAACACTTGTTAAATACTTTTTCCTGGATAGAAGACATAAAGTCCAAAGTTTCACTGCATAGAGTATCTTTTGTAGATGAGACCAAATCTACACAAATTTTACCTTTCCTGTTACAGAGCAACCCTTGACAATAGTAGGAACTATTTTCAAAATCACATGACTATGAACAGCATATAGGGAAGATTTCGTGTGACCTAAAGTAGAAAAGGCATTAAAAACACAAGTTTCATCGTAAGATTTTTTTCTGAAAATGTGATTGGTCATAACTTTGTCAGATAGTGAATGTATTTCAGTTCTGTATATAGAGCTTTTTTTTTACTGGTGTCCTGTGATGTCCTGGATTTTTCTAATGAAGTTGTTAATACTTTGAATTATTATTATTCAAAATCTGGCTTACCTAAATTTGTGTATAGCTACTGGTGTACATGTATGAAGATAATTAAGGCTGCCGTGGAAACAAAACTTTCAATGTAGTAGATACGTCTTCATAAAAAAGCTGCTAAATACTGACTCAATTTATTAGAAACTAGAACATCTTGGGTTGCAAGGACTAGTTACCATATTACAATCACTACTTGTATATTTCCTTTCTCTGACACCTCCTGTTCCAATTATTAGCACCAAACTTTCAGTTTTTAACATTATTATTATTGTTGTTGTTATTATTATTATTATTATTATTACCACTACTGCTGCTACTACTACTACTTACTTCATCATCATCATCATCATCATCATCATCATCATCATCATCATCATTATTATTATTTTATTATTATTATCATCATCATCATCATCATCATCATCATCATCATCATCATCATCATCATCATCATCATCATCACCACCACCACCACCACCACCACCACCACCATCATCATCATCATCATCATCATCATCATCATCATCATAATCATCATCATCATCATCATCATCATCATCATCACTTTACATATAGAAACACGAGTGGTGACCATTTGGGACTGATGGTCTACAAGTCAAAATCAAGCAGCCAAGTTTAAGTGGGAGGATGGCATATTAGTGCATTTGTTACATGAACATATATAGAAAATTATAAGAGCATGAATTATTTGGATCCAATGAAGTGATTGTGATTAAGAAATAATTAATACATAATGCAAGCTTCAAGTCTATACTAGGGAGTGAATTCCAAAGATGAGGAATGCATGAAAAATGAATGGAGGTTCTTTACATATGAGTATGTACATATTTGATTTTTAGATGACTAGTAGAAATGTAATTAAGAATATTGAGTGATTACAGTTCCAGATAGCATGATCATAAATTACTTTTCCTGCCCCCACCTACGCCTGCTCTGGAACATAGCAAGGAATGAAACCAAGAATATGAGGAATGATATCACCTCTTCTGAAGTATAGAATGTTGTTTATCACCTCCCCAATAAGAAAGCTATAGGCCCAGATAATCTAGGTTATCATCCTACAAAAAGGAGGGAGAAGAGAGAGGGACGAACTTCTGTGTTGAGCGTTACATTGACGGCCCAACATTTCAGTTTGACGAATGGACCTTTTGAAAACCTGGCGTTTCTTTACCCATGCCGCTGCTCACGGTTTCCATGAATGAACCTGTTCTTTTGAGAAGTGTTTTAGTCCTTCGGGCGACTGCATAGGTGTGTTTTGTGGTGAACAAATAAATGAGAGATACCATCTTGTCAAACATGAAGCAAGATGAGAGATGACTCTGCCAGAATTCATGCAATTCATCAGCGAAGTCAATTATTAACCTTATGCATTGTTAATCACCACTTCATTCATGTTTACTCATTTTGAGTGAAAAAATTAACAATTGTGGCTACACAGTATGAGAGATAAAATACGATGCCTACTATTTCAGGATCGATCGGGGACCCCCTGTATCTGGTCCAATGGGACGTGATGGACCCAAAGGATTTCTTGGCAGACATGGAAAACCTGGTGTAGAAGGATCTCTAGGAAGACAAGTAAGACATTTGTAAATGGCTAATGTATCTTTGTAGCTATAGTAGTGAGGATGTTGATAGTGAGGGTGGTGGTGAGTGTGGTGAAGGTTGTGTTAGTGATGATGATAAAACTTGCTTTTAACTAGCGTCTAATTGGGGTACCAGGTCCTAAAGGAGTCCGTGGACCTACTGGAGAAACCGTGAGTTCAGTGTAACGACAAATTTATTGTGTTCACAAATGAATCTTATGGTAGTGTTCAGAGTTCAGTTGGCTGATAAGTATCATAATATTTATGTGTAATAATTCCATGCTTATTGCAGGGCTTTACTAGTAATCCCGGAAATGCTGGCATCCAAGGGCAACGTGGTGATCTGGTAGTAATTTTAATGAGAAAAACTTATAATTCTAGGGGATACTAGAATGTTTTGAAGTTTTGAGCTTCCATCACCTCTTTCCTTTCATTCCTTCTCTCTCTTTCTCGATCTCTCCTCTTGCCACTAAATAGCAGTATCGCATTCAGTTAAGGAATATGTACTCAGCAGTATCCCAAACTTCACCTGTAGCAGGTTAACTGAAATACCAATTTATATTTGTAAGTAAGACACTGGAAATGTCTACTTGACATTATCTGGAAAAGACCTTCTTGGCATAAACTACTTTCAATATTATACTTTTGCAATACTTATATAAATTTAAAAAAATTTGCTCTGATGAAAGATTCCAGCTTTCCAAATTATATGTTAAATTAATGTGACAAAGGAAAACCTTTTGACATCACAACACAGTCTTAATCTAAGTGGATGGAGAGCTCTTTATTCCTGAAGCTAAGCTCTCTTCATCAATGGTGGCCATCTCTTGCGATGATGCACTGTGTGAATTTGTCATACCAAACCTAAATGAAATCAGGTGACGGGATTGAACTGGCAAATGATAAATTGCACAGGTCTAATGAGTCTGGAGGTGTTCAGTCAAGGAAAGCATTTGTAGTTTAAACTAAGAAGTTTGGTCCAACAAGAAGACTAGCAAGACAATATGTTACTGTAATGATCATTCGAAATATTAGTCTTGTGTACTATCAAACTGGCGCACTGGAACTTTCTCCAAATTGGTTTTTATCCTCAACACTGCCTTCTTTCTTTTTAAAAAAAGGGGGGGAGCAGGTTCCAGTGTGCCAATGACTGACAGACCTTAACTCTTTCTCCCCAATGTAGACAGACCTTAACCCCTTACCCTTTCTCCCACTGTAAATAGACCTTAACCCTTTCCCTACTACATCACATCATTTTTGATTGCTCAAAGACTTGCTATAGTGAGATACATGAAGCAATAATCCTACAAATTCTAGACCCAATTAGTATATGGCAGAAAAATAGTCTATTGCTCGAGATGGGCTGCTACCGAGCAGGAACGTGGTGGTGGCAGTCGAGTGAGGTGTTCTGTTGATGTAGAGATGGAAGCTTGTGGGAATCAAGAAGTGGTAACCAATTTAGCTGCAAGTCTAGGGAGGAACCAAGCAAGAAATGATCACTTGATTATATTTGAAACTACTTTTCATTTCAAGTTTTGACAAAGTATGCAGACAGTGGGCGATAGCACTGGATTTCAAAAGCTGCCAACCAAATTTGGAAACAGATGTTTTGGAGCTTGTATCAACAACCTAAATTTGGGATGCTTCTACCTTAAATTTGGAGTCGTTTATCAAAATTTTTAAAATGCAAAGAAAAGAAATTGTGGTCAAACGAGCGAAATTTGAATTCTATTCAGCATGTTTCCCACTTGGTAGGAAGAGGGTTAACCAATTGCCAAACTTGGATATCATCAATAAATGGATTTTTTTAAATCTGCACTTACATTGTTACTAAAACTTTACTTGCTGTTTGACAGGAGGAGCAATTTTTTTTTAATGAAAAGCAATTTAACGGCTGGTGATCACAACTGTGGTTTCTTCCTGGCTCTTTACTACTGTTGCTGGAAGTCGTTCTGCTGAGGAAAGCTGGACAGCCACCTTTCCCATATGGAATCGCTCCTAAACCCCTTGCATTTGAGAAAGGGTGCTCCTGATGGATTTCCCCCCTCCAATACTGCGTTACCTATGTGCAGCTGATCCTCATACCAAATTGCAGCTCGCAACCTATTGCATTTGCATTTTGAACAGTTTATTGTTTATTCTTGAAAGTTATAGTATAAATATTTAAAAACACCTGCAAGTTGGTCATTGTATGGTTGAGGTTCCATTTCATTTTGGACTGAAATCTGGCCACCCAATAATTCACGAGAGCATTTGGCGAATACTGCCACCCACTAATTCAGGAGAGCATTTGGTGAATAGGTGAATACTGTCACCAACTAATTCAGGAGAGCATTTGGTGAATACTGTCACCCACTAATTCAGAAGAGCATTTGGTGAATACTGCCACCAACTAATTCAGGAGAGCATTTGGTGAATACTGCCACCCACTAATTCAGAAGAGCATTTGGTGAATACTGCCACCAACTAATTCAGGAGAGCGTTTGGTGAATACTGCCACCCACTAATTCAGGAGAGCATTTGGTGAATACTGGCCACCCACTAATTCAGGAGAGCATTTGGTGAATACTGGTGAATAGGCTTATCTGGTGATATTGGAGATCCTGTGAATACAAGGAATTATGAAATGATTATTATTGTCTAGGCATAGTCATGATCCTGGTTTTGAATGATCCTTTACGTTATGATTACAGGGGAGAGTGGTGGATGAGGAGAGAAAGGTCCTCCCAGACTAACAGTAAGTAAAAACAAAATATATTCGCCTCTTCATGGTTGTATTGTGCTGACAGAGTCCAGATGGAATTCCTGGGGAGTTGGGCTACCTGGACCTAAGGGAGCTCGTGTAAGTTTAATTTCTTCACGGGATGAGCAGAAGTCTAGATGAAGATCTGTTTGATGGTTTCATGAGGGTTTTCCAACCAACTCTCCCCTCTCCCCATCCCCTCCTTCTCCTCCCTAAACATACATCATGCACCCACTTACATGTGTATATCACTCACATCACAAACACACACACACTGCTTACTCACTCACACTCACACATACCACTCTTGCAGGGAAATAAGGAAGGCAAGGGTTTTTTGTGCAGATGGAGATCCAGGTCCACTTGTAAGCATCTAATAGCTGTTTCTATTGCATAAATTCTTACATTTATTTGGTATTTCTGTAATCACAGGGACCTCCTGGTCCCAGAGGATACAGAGAATCAACAGTAAGTTCACCTACTAATCACTAGCCATCTACTGATTGGAAGTCGATTAAAAAAAATGTAAATATTTACTATTTGGAGATTCTGCATCAAAACCGCATTGTTTTAGCTCATTTATTTCTGATCAATATTTTGTTTTAACTTTTTCAGAATTTCTTATCAATTATTTCCCCCAAAAATTTTCCTATGTTATGTACACTTGATGGGTGGTAAAATGGTCGATCAGCTGTAGAGGTGCCACTAGGGATGAGTGTGTCAAGACTATATACAGCTTAAGCTGGAGGGGATTTGGTGTTGTGATAGTGAGTCTACAATGATAGAGATAGGTCTACTGTAGAGCAGCAATAGTGAACCACCTTAAGGACCTCACTTCTTGCTGCTTGGACTTAATCTCTCTCTTCTCTCAGCCTCCTGGTTTGCTGAAGTTCGGGGTAATATATTATCAGCTTTCATTGAACAGGTTTCAAATAAGTAGAGCTGTAGACTACAGCATGTCATCATGATTGTAAAGCACATACTGTAAAATGTGTGAGATTAACAAAAAAAATGGGAAATTCATTTCATTTTCGGCTCTATTTTCTTTTATACCTCCTGTTTTAACTTGTTTTGTCCTCTGTTTTGTCCTATTTTAACTCTGTTTTGTCCTATTTTAACTCTGTTTTGTCCTATATTAACTCTGTTTTGTCCTATTTTAACTCTGTTTTGTCCTATTTTAACTCTGTTTTGTCCTATTTTAACTCTGATTTATCTTATTCTTATTTTGTCCTATTTAACTCTGTTTTGTCCTATTTTAACTCCTATTTTAACTCTGTTTTGTCCTATTTTAACTCTGTTTTGTCCTATTTTAACTCTGTTTTGTCCTATATTAACTCTGATTTATCTTATTCCTATTTTAACTCTTTTTGTCCTATTTTAACTCTGTTTTGTCCTATTTTAACTCTGTTTTGTCCTATTTTAACTCTGTTTTGTCCTATTTTAACTCTGATTTAATTTTGTCCTCTTTTAACTCTGTTTTGTCCTATTTTAACTCTGTTTTGTCCTATTTTAACTCTGTTTTGTCCTATTCTATCTCCTATGTTAACACTGTTTTATCTCCTGTTTTTATCTCTTACCTCGCTCTATTTTTTGCTGCATCTTAAAGTCATTCATTATTTTTCTCTCTATAATTCTATATAGGGAGATCAAGGAAGGCCTAGATTACCTGGAGTCAGAGTAAGTTTTAGCATGAGACGTTGCAAGTTAAATGTCAACACTTTGTAGTTCTCATAACAATGATTGTTATATATGTAGGGTGAACCAGAATTGCCAGCTGTTCAAGCATCTTCTTCCTCATATTCCTTCTACATATCTGGAAAACACAAGTTTGTGGATTCAGTAAGAACTCTTTATCTTTGACTTCTCAGCCCACAGCACTATTGAAGTGTGTTTGTGATATTATTGTGCACAGATGGTATCCATAGTCGTTGAGTTGGACAACATGACATGCACCGTTCAGCTCTTGAAGAAACCAGATGGAACACAACAGTTTATGAGCCGCTCTTGCTGTGATCTCAAGGAACAGTCTCCCGACAAAGAATCTGGTACAGAAGTGGAACTAGTACTAGATATGAAAGCTAGATGTTACTTTTTGCTGTGACTGGTAGGGTTGTACTGGATCGATCCTAATGACGGCCATTCCTCAAATGCTTTTGAACTCAACTTGTATTGGCATACAAACACAGGGTACAGTAAGGTGAGAAGCTTCAGGGAAAATGTTATGGGTTCCTTTTTCCAGATGAATGGTTTGAAAGAAGTTGAAAGAAGCTGATGTGCCTTCAGAATCATATCAATGCTTTACGGAAGGTCAGTCTTTTCTCACAACAATTTAGAAGGGCAGGCTAAATATACATAATATCTCGTATGGAATTTGCCCTCGAATAGTGTTCACTCCATTTCGAGGTCTGAACAAAATAGTGTTCCCTCTCAAATTACATGCGCTTGTCTTGCACATGTTAAAATTCCAAGCTAATAAGTCCAGAACACCAGGAGGATGGCAGCAAAGATGGCGAAATTCACTCACTGCCTATAGCAGGAAGAGGTGGGAACTGAATCTGCACCCACACAAATTGCTGGGCTCAATTCCAAGCTGGAAAATCAAGGACGAGTGACCCATTCTAGGACCTCAACAACGATGATGACAAAGAACTAGAAACTAACGAAATACTAGTTTGATGACTGAGGACTAGCAAACTTTGTTCAGACCTCAGCTCCTATTTTCTCTCACTGTTTTCAATTTCTTTGTGCTAGTATTATTTGTTGGCTCAAGCTCAACAATGACTGGGAGGAGCCGTTTCGTGAGGCTAAATAAGCTTGTGTGTGCCTAGGCTGGGCTTGAGTATGTTCTCAAAATTCTATTCGCCCTCATTTCTTGTTCACCATGGTAACCATTCGAGGAAATATGGTATCTATGTAAGAAAGAGAGAGAAAACACTTTGTAACTCAATTAAGAGACCTTACACCAACTGCTACTTCCTAGAGACAAATTTGCTGCCATTGATGCTCCTTCCTTTCTCTCCCCTCTCCTACCTGCAGTTTGTATATGCCATCCAACTGAAGATGCTCCAGATTACTGGCCACAGTATTCGTCGACACCTCACTATCTATTGTAAGAACGTGGAAACCATGTCCAACCAGCCAAGCTTCAGAGGTTTTAGCAAAGCACAACATTTGATACCAGATTTGCTATCAAGTGGATGTACAACAGTGAGTTGGCATTGACTGATTCCTCTCGTTATAAGGTCACATAACCAAGCATCACATCATCATGATGACATCATCAGCATTCAAATTTCCTATTATGCTAGCCCATGGGCCTAATCCTGGCCAATGCCCTAGCCCTAATTATAGGCTTTCTCTATAAAGCAATAACAACCTGAATTAAAATATGTAATTATTTTAATATATATTATATCAAAATTGCTTTTGCTCTACTGTTGTGCATATACAGGGAACCAGTCAATCTGAATGAAAAGGGACCTACACATTTAGCAGTAACAAGCCAATGATGCTTCCAGTGACTGACATTAACATGTGCTTGGGGGAGCAGGGCGAAGAGGCAGTTGGACTGGACATTGGACCCGTTTGCTTTTCACGCTAAAAGTTATAATTGGTGGCATTTGGTTCTGTTCTTATGTAGGAAATAATTACCATAATTATTGTCTTCATTTGCTCTGACTTAATTTTTTTTGAACTGTCCAGTGATAACAACATTCATAGATAACAGTGGATAACTTTTTTATTTTAAACTGTCCAGTGATAACAACATTCATAGATAACAGTGGATAAGCACAGCTTAGGTCGAGGTGCACTTTTATACTGGATAGCCCTGAACAAGGAGAGGTGAGATTTATACTTTGTGGATGCTAAAATGAGTGCATTATAATTGGGGTGGTCATCATACGTGATACAGGCAAGGGGAAAGTTTTAGGAATCAAGTTCTCTGCTCGAGAAATCTTAGAAAATTTCAGTATAAAAGTGGTCATCTCGCCATGAGGGTGTGGCCCACTCATTAATGTGAAACTGCCACATGTCTAGTTTTTGATGCCAAAAGTTTGATCACTTCACCTTTTCATCCTGCTTAATTAAGTGGAGGAGGGGGGAGTGGGTGGGACATAATATTGATAGGTGCAATTGACCACCTAACTATAAATAGGCCCGTGTTTCATCGAGAGTTCTTTTCTAAATTCCTGTTTCAGTACTTGCATACAGTCTCGATAGTTCTTGCTACGACGAAACCTTGCCACATCAGCAGAAGGTGAGTGAGGCATATGGATTATGAAGGCTTCGGGAAGGACAACAAATTCATACCTCTGTGCATTTAGTTCCATGATATGCGACACTTTATTCCAACCAAACCCAACGAACCTTTCATCATAACGGGTCACATTTCGATGTACGACAATGTACGGTTCAAAATTTTCAACCCAATGCACCCTAAAAGGGTGCATAGTTTTCTTCCAATGTTCAAAATTTGTGGGGGAGTGGCCTTGCTTCCACACGTGGTACCGAAAAGTGTACACTTGTTTTTTCTCCAGCATTGAGATCAGCTCCGTCTTATTGGTAGGAGAGTCGACACGGTAGAGGAGGGATTCAAAAGCTGGGATGATAAGTGCTCTCTTACTGGTCCCAAGCACCTCTACAGCTTCCTTGATGTATTGATAGAGGCCAAACGAAGGAAGAAAATCAATGTCACTCAGAAATACAAAGGGTGTTACAGCTCTTTCTAAAGCCACATTTCGCAGATGGTTCACAGGGTAAAACTTCTTCTCACGAAACACAAAATGAAGTGCCAGTCTCCTGAAGTCATTTAGAAAAGGCGAGGACGTGATGAGGCTGTTTAGTTGTTTCAGGTCGGCATCAGTGGCATAGAAGGCTATGCTTAGAGGACCACCCCAACTCCTGCACAAGGGCTCAAGCATATGCAACCTGTCCATAGACATCTGAGCAACAAGTGTCACGTCGTTCCTGCCATTAGACTTATATGTGTAATCCAGGTAGAAAGGATGTACTCTGTAGACATGCTGAACAGCATATCTAAACTCTGAGCAAGGATCATTGTCGTCACTTTTAACTGCAGCTTGATTAGAGCTGGGTCCCGAAGAGCAGTCTGACAGATCTGTTCTAAACAGGTTACTTTCATAGTTTTCAAACATGGTGTACAGATTTTTGAAGTAGGATCCGTGAGAATTCTTCACATCAAACTTAGATGCAGAATTCCAATGTATCACTTTGAAGTGATGTGCTGATTTGTAACAGTAGCTACTGAGTGTGTTCTCACTCAGCTGTACATTCCACACACAGGGCAGAATGAGGACCAGGTTTCCCTCTCTCTTTGCTACTGCATTGATAACATCTTGATCAGCTAGTGCAGTTTTGTGATGTGTGACAAGACTTTCCTTAGCAGCCTGACGCCACATCTCATTCCAGTTTCTTTCTCTCATGAGCTCTAGGTTTAACAAAACTACACCGGTGTTGAAGCCTCGCCCAATTGCAGGCCAGGGTTTGTGCCTTTTCCAAATATTTCCCAAGTACCAGTTGCTCTGATTCTCTGCCATCCCAAGCAGTTTCTTTCTTTCTCGGAGATGTTGCAAAATCTTCCACAAACTCCCAATGTCAGCAGCAAACATCAAGTCTGTGTCCAAGACAATCACTGCATGCAAGAAGTCAGGCAAGATTGAAGGAAGGGTGAGTTTTGTCAGTGCAAAAATCCCTGAATAGTGTGAATTTGGGATACCTTTAACCATGTGAATGGCAGCAGTAATAGAATATAAACTGACATTCACTTTTGGAAGGAGCCATGTCCTAAAGATAGTTGCTAGGATTACTTGACCTCGGGAATCCGTCAAGAAATGAAAATGAAGGAAATTTTGGCGATAAAATAGAATAGATTTTACCACCACCATGGCTCTCTGGACAGTGATGTATCCAGAGACAACCATAGCTATGTGAATGACATCACATTCATTTAAATTACTGATATCCTTACCCACTTCAAATCCTCCCGTTATCCTTTTTTGAAGATCTGCTTCTCTTCTATCCTCCTCCCTTCCCATTATGTCCAGTTTTTTTGAGAGGACCTGGATATTTTCATGCAACTTGCTGTTTTGTGCTTGCAGCTGCTGTAGTTTGCTTGAACTATTGCCATGATTTGCAGCCTCACGAAACACAAAATAGAAGACCAGGATAGCTAGAATCAGTAGAGTTGCTCTAAACATCAGAGTCATGATGATGCAAGCTGCAATAAACCACAAAAGGGGGTGGAGAAGTAAAAGGGGTGTGGCAGCCAATTGGCTTTTCGCATTTTATATGGTATTCATACGTCAATGGGTTGTTAACAATTTTTGTGGTTGGACTGATGGGGTAGGGATGTGCTTAGGCAGAGGTCCCAGCCTCTAAGCTGCACTGAATAGGAACTCGAGCTTATTTTTTAATTTGGAGAAGGAAAAAAAACACTCAAGACTTTGCGAAAAGGGGAATGTCTGGGACAGCAATTTAACCTGCAACGATACACACACCAGGTGACTGCCCTACCATCTGAGCCAATGGGCACTCTGGTGGACAGGGATCATACCCATGACCATACACAAATCAGCTGACTGCCATACCACCTGAGCCACCGGGAGCGCTGGCAGATAGGATGGAATCCTTGAGTACCTCACCGGTATCGATCTAGATCACAACAAGCTCTACTAGGATGAAAATGTGAGAACACTTATGGGCTTTTTTTAGTGAGGAGGATGGGTATTGATTCATAGTTAAAAAGTCATTTTTTGCTGCGGTTCGGTCCTTTTACATGATGTATCCCCTACTATTTTACATGCTGTAACCCCTGCTGCTGTATCCCCTACCATTTTACATGCTGTGTATATCCCCTACTATTTTACATGCTGTACCCCCTACTATTTTACATGGCTGTATACCCTACTATTTTACATGCTGTATCCCCCACTATTTTACATGCTGTATCCCCCACTATTTTACATGATGTATCCCCTACTATTTTACATGCTGTATCCCCCACTATTTTACATGATGTATCCCCCACTATTTTACATGCTGTATCCCCCACTATTTTACATGCTGTATCCCCTACTATTTTACATGCTGTTATCCTCTACTATTTTACATGCTGTATCCCCTGCTATTTTACATGCTGAATCCCCTACTATTTTACATGCTGTATCCCCCATTGTTTTACATGCTGTATCCCCCACTATTTTACATGATGTATCCCCTACTATTTTACATGCTGTATCCCCCTACTATTTTACATGCTTTATCCCGTACTATTTTACATGCTGTATCCCCTACTATTTTACATGCTGTATCCCCTACTATTTTACATGCTGTTTCCCCCACTATTTTATATGCTGTATCCCCTACTATTTTACATGCTGTATCCCCTACTATTTTACATGTGTATCCCCTACTATTTTACATGCTGTATCCCCTACTATTTTACATGCTGTATCCCCTGCTATTTTACATGCTGTATCCCCTACTATTTTACATGCTGTATCCCCCACTATTTCATATGCTGTATCGCCTACTATTTTACATGCTGTATCCCCTGCTATTTTACATGCTGTATCCCCTGCTATTTTACATGGCTGTATCCCCTACTATTTTACATGCTGTATCCTACATGCTGTATCCCCCCACTATAACTTTCATTGATTATGCCCTGAAAGATATTTTTATTTTTATGCCGCCAGAAAATATATTGCACTAGTTCTGTTCTTTGTTTAACGAATAGATTTTCATTGCTGTACCTGAAGAGGAAATTGAAGCTTGGAAGAAGAAATTATGGACTACATTCTGACAATGTCTTCAATCTTACCAACTGTGTCCATAGAAGGAAGACCTATGGGTGATGTAGTTACTGGCAAGGGATGTGGAATATGAAAACCATACATCGTACAACCACATTTCCTCCCCTCACTAGATGGGCCAAATTCCTGCTCTCATTACCTCACTCTAATGCTGTGATGCTGAAATGGTGATGAGTATTGTCAGGAAGATATTACAGCAGCTACCATACCGAAATGGACTGAATGAGTACTCTATGAGCCCTTATAGCATGTAAACTTAACAATGACTTAACTTGCTTTGAACTTAGTACCTCTAAGGAGATTTTAACTAAAAGAAAAATCTGGTACCATGAAATACAATAAAGCACACAGTCATCACACTGCCCACCAACACGGTAATTATATTTGTAACATGGAATGTCCTTAATTAAGTCTTTCATTGGGTACCAAAGTCTTTCTTTTTTCCCTTCTATAAATGCCCTTCTAAAACTAATTTCAAGGTAGTAAGCTTCCGAGGAAACCCTTCTTTATTGCGAAAATGTGCAGCTGCTTGCTGGCTCGACTCATATTCACAAACGTTCAGTCTGACTGACTATCTGTATGCTCATTTAACTCACGCAGTCTTGTTAACACATTTCAGTCCCTTATCTACTCCTCTTCTTTTGACATAATAGCTGTTACCGAAACCTGGCTATCTCCATTCATACTGGATAATGAAATCTTACCATCTAATTACAACATAATTATATAGAAAGGACAGGGAGTCTCGTGGAGGTGGCGTAATGCTAGCTGTTAATTCATCCCTCCATTCTAAAGTAATGCCATCCCCACCCAAACTGGAGATTATTGTAACTAGTACACGTATATATTCCCTCGAATTCTTCCCAAAATTACTGTGCTGATCTTCTTAATTTCCTAAGTAGTTTAATCAAAAGAGACCATTTAAATGGAGATTTTAACTTCCCGGATATTAATTGGCAATCACTCTCAAGTAAGTCTGTTTCCTCATCCCTGTTGTGTGACTTATTCTTTAACAACAATCTTGTTCAACTGGTTTCTAAACCAACCCACTCTAAAGGTAATATTCTTGATTTAGTGTTGACCAGCAATCCAGAATTGATCAGCAAACTGTCAGTGCACTTTAGTAATATGTATCCTACTCATCACTTTCTCATCTCTTTCGAAATTGCTTCTTTCCCAAATAAAAGTTCAAGGACAAAATGCAAGTATAAATATATATTGGATTACTCTAAAGCAGATTTGATTGGCCTTACAAACAGTCTGCTTGAAGTAGACTTTAGTCCCTGTCTAAACTCTATGGATGTTGAATTTATCTGGTTGCACTTAAAATCAATCATTGCTGAAACTATCAACAAGTTTGTCCCAAAAATTAAGATAAAATCAAACTCATCTCCACAGTGGTTTACTCCAGAAATCAGACATCTCTTGAATTGCATACACACTCTACGTCGTCGAAGTAAACAACACCCCTCTGACTGCATCATGTACTCTACAAAGCTAAATGTTAGTTGCTATAAATCCAGATTGGTACATGACTTTTCAAACACCAATAATAATCAAATATTCAAATATATGAACAAAAAAAAATTCCTTTCCCAATACCTTGCAATTTGGTTCCACCTCAGCCACATCAGATAAAGATAAAGCTTAGCTGTTGAACATCTACTTTCACTCTCTATATATACAACAGCTCACCCCCTACTACTACACTTAATACTTCTCCATCATCAAAGTCTCTCAGTGATATCTTTATCTCCGAGGAAGAGGTATATAATGCTCTAGTGTCACTTAATCCTTTGAAAGCCTCAGGTCCAGATAAAATTGGACCACAAATACTGAAACACAGTGCAATAGCGCTATGGATCCCTATCCATCACCTTTTCTCCCTGTGCATACAGTTATAGCCTTCCATCTGAATGGAAGACGCATTGCATTGTTCCAAATTTTCAAGTCTGGAGATAGGTCACAAACGATCAACTATAGACCTATTTCACTGTTGTGTTCCATCTCTAAGGTACTAGAATGCATTATCTTCGATAAAATGTTTGATTTCATCAGCCCATCAATTACTAACTCGCAATTTGGTTTCCGTTAAGCATCATTCCACTATTAAACAGTTACTTATGTTCCTCAACCAGGTATGAAATTCCTTAGAAGACAAGATCCAAGTTGACACTATCTACCTAGACATTTCTAAGGCATTCGATTCTGTCTCCCATCAGGAATTGCTAATCAAACTTGGTATCATTGGTAATTTGTTGTTGTGGTTTAACACTTACTTATCAACATAAACAATCAACTTTCAGGTCCATTACCAGTCACCTCTGGCGTGCCGCAAGGCAGTATTCTTGTTATTTCTTTTATTTATCTTTTATATATAAATGACATGCCTCTCTCAGTGCAACATTCAACAGTTTTCCTGTTTGCAGACGACACTAAATTATTAAATCAAACTAATAGTCCTACCAGTTCTCTCTTCAACGTGATCTTTCCTCTCTTTCCCACTGAAGCTCTGGTAACAACCTCTCCTTTAATGTAGGTAAATGTGCTCTTCTCCAATTCATACCATCTCTAATCTCATTTCCTTACAACATTAATGATCATCAACTCCCATCAGTGGACCACTACAAAGACCTTGGTATATACGTATCGAATGATCTGAGCTGGAATTTTCACTACAATCATATTTTAAGTAAAGCATATAAGTGCCTAAGTCTAATACGTAGAACCTTCAGTCATATCAACTCTGTGGAAACCAAAAAGACCCTTTATCTAGCTCTCGTTAGATCTCAATTGGTATATGGTTCACCTCTCTGGAGACCTCAGTTCATCAAAGATATTGTGGCATTGGAAAGAATCCAAAGACGTGCTAAATTTTGTTCTAAACAATTACACCATGGACTAGAAGTCTAGACTTGTTGAACTAAAGATTCTTCCACTGATTTATTTTTTGGAACTTGCTGACATTATGTTTTTCATAAGGAGCATAAAAAATACCACTACCTGCTACAATATATCGAGCCACGTAACTTTCTCCTCCACCAAAACTCGATCATCACAGTCACTAAAGCTCAACCACTCGAGGATGTGTAATAATCTTTCCAGGCACTTTTATTTTACTCGACTACCCAGGCTCTGGAACATCATTCCACCATAGATGTGCAACAGACTATGGCCACTATTAAATTGAAACTAAATAAGCAACAAGGTCAATTTCATCCCCGGAGTTTCAGTGTCACATCCACTTCCAAGCTGGAGCAAGGGGTGATTACACTCTGGGACAATACCAAGCCAGTATACTTAAATCGACATATGACAATCCAAATCCAAATGGAATATTGTGGAATATCTGTAGGTCCTTCCAGGTAAGCCATACAATGGCCTCATGTTGTAATTCACAAAAGGTGGCAAATCATGCTCAGACTCATACACGGAGACTGGCATCTTCCCATTGGATTGTATCTCCAAAGAGAACATCAGCCACAGTAGTACCCCCAAGAGCTCCAGGAAAAAAGGCTTCAACTATTCCCTATAATTCCACGGTTTATGTAGAGATCAGGAAGGCTCAGAGGGCCTCCATTCACTAGGACAAGGACAACATGAGCATTGAGATGGACTATGCTCTCCACTAAATATTTTGGGCAACCAGAAAGACGAAGCAAAGGAACAGGTTGTCCATTACACATAGTCTGTACCCGATCAAGTCTCTCTCCCTCTGTCATTCCACTCATTCCCATCACCATGATTACATAATCGGCCATGTTGACTAGCGATTCGGCAGGCTTAAAATTGCTCTTATCATGACAAAGGATATCATCACAATGTAGTCTATTTTTACTGGCGAGTTCCTCAAGTAGTCTTTAATTCCTTGTAGGATTGTCACATTACGAGAGGATATTCCTTCGTTGTAGTGGGATAGCAGAGACCTGCTGTTATTCGCATTTGGACCCAGCACAACCAAATGTTTGATTCTGTCCTCTTATGGGTAGGACATTCATAAGGTTCTTCAACAGAACAATAGATTCTTGAGCAACTTTAAGATTTCTTTTCATGCTTGATTCGGTATCTAGACTATGTTTACTATGTTTTGATACATTGCTCAGAGGATCGAAATCTCCAACTAACATACAAAGATAGAAACTTCTGTTGACAGCTTGTCAAATAGAAGCCAAGAAGACAAGACCTTAATCGAGAGCAAGGCCAAGATAATGGGCACACTAAATCATGTCCCAAGTCCAGGTCAGTGCTGGCATTCATGCTAAAAGCTGCTGCATCTGTAAATGATTTGGCATAGTCCATTTCTGAAACGACTAATTTCAAGGCACCATTATTGGAGCAAATTGAAATATTTGGTGCTCCAAACTCGTCTCGTAAAACAGATCTGAGGAGGAATGGATTTGCCACATCAGGTGCTCCCTTGCGTTGTTTGTCGCACTGCAGGCCAGTGAGAGCCGGCATCATCTGAGCCACTTTGGCTCCCATCACTTGAGATTTCAATGCTGGGAGGTAAGAATAGCACAAGTCATACATAGATGTGTTCGCCATAAAGTGGAGGTGCACGCAATGCTTCAGGTCCACTGTTGACAGCAAAATGCTTTACAAGCAGCAACCAAAAGAAATCTTTTGTCTGGTCCTTCCTGCAGACCTTGCATATAGTCAACTCCCATGGCCGAGATGAGCAAAGGATCTTCCCCCAAATGTCTCTTGCCCTCTTCCCCATTGAGGATCACAAAAGAGATTCACATTGGGAGAAAAGCAGTTTAGACCTACTGCCTCCATGCTCGATCCCTTGAACTTGACCAGCAATTATGGAGTGCCCTTCCTTCAGTTCCAGTAATCCCTCCAATAACCTTCATCAGTTCTGTATCAAATGTTGCTGCCAGGCCAATTGGAGCAGGAAAAACAGTCCACTCTAATGAGTTCCCCCAGTTTCCATGGATTCAGACCAACCATGTAAGCAGTTGGACCGCCAGTTGTAATCTTTAATGCTGAGGCGGGGAATTGCAGGGTCTATTGTAGATGTTTGGCCCCAATGAGCTCCTCAATGGTAAGTATATTTACTAGATCCACAGCCCTTTGCATGGGATCAGCCCCTGCCTTGCAGAAGAGGTAGCCAGACTGAGGCATGCTGGTACAATCCACACTGGGGATGGGTGTGAAGTTAGAATCTGGCCTCTTATCACCATTTGAAGACATGCGAGATATATCCCTGAAGACAGTAGGAAGGTGAAACTTCTTAGCAATTTCTTCTTGTTTGACCAACCATTTTTCTTCGTGTTCATTCACTAGGTTGCAATTATAGAGAAACAAAAGGCACAGTGCTAAGCCGGTACAGCATACCACGATGGCGTGTTTTTGCTGCACTCTGTTCTCGACCTCCAATTGCGTAGAAATAGGTTTTAGTTCCTGCACATGATTATCATAGGTTATTACATTAGGAGAGACAAACTATATAACATCTAGGTTCATACATCTTGACGGAGGCAGTTGCTGTCCTCACTTTTTCCTCACACTCGCTCTCGCACTGCATTATTCCTCATTGAGGTAAAGCATTAATATTTCCTAGTTTGGATCCTATGGCTGACCAAACCTCTGCACCAAAATCCTTTCAAACAAATTTGGCATGGAGGGAAGTTTTGACCCAACTTAAAGAATAGGCTATGTGATGTTGGCTTCTGAGGTCACCCGAAGTTGCTGGAGGGTGTTTTCAAGGTTGGGATGTTTGTGGTTTGCGGGAATGAGGGGGCATCGCACAGAACATTTTACTGAACAAGAGTAATTTGCAGTCATGTGGTTTTTATTTATATACTTTTTTTTTCTTCTCCCCCCCCACACACCCCCCCCCCCCCCCCCCCCACACACACCCCTCTTTTCCTATCCTTTAAAAAAAACTATATTTAAACTATAGGTTCTGTATTTAGCTACACCTAGATTATAGTTCTGTATTTAGCTACACCTAGACAATAGTTCTGTATTTAGCTACAAAGGTTCTGTATCTAACTACAGCTAGACTATGGTTCTGTATCTAGCTACACCTAAACTATGGTTCTGTATTTGGCTACACCTAAACTATGGTTCTGTATTTAGCTACACCTAAACTATAGGTTCTGTATTTAGCTACACCTAAACTATAGGTCCTGTATTTGGCTACACCTAAACTATAGGTTCTGTATTTTGCTACACCTAGACTATGGTTCTTATTTAGCTACACCTAGACTATGGTTCTGTATCTAACTACAGCTAGACTATAGTTCTGTATCTAGCTACACCTAGACTATAGGTTCTGTATCTACACCTAGACTATGGTTCTGTATTTAGCTACACTAGACTATGGTTCTGTATTTAGCTACACCTAGACTATGGTTCTGTATTTAGCTACACCTAGACTATGGTTCTGTATCTACACCTAGACTATGATTCTGTATCTAGCTACACCTAGACTATGGTTCTTATTTAGCTACACCTAGACTATAGGTTCTGTATCTACACCTAGATTATAGTTCTGTATTAACAGGCCCATACACAGGGGAGATGCAAGGGGTTGCACTTGCACCCCCCTTTCAAATTAATGATATTCATATAGCCTCCTTAAAAAAGATCCAATTATAGTAACTTGGAACCGAATGCACATTGTCATTTTTCTAATCACCAAGTTAAACAAGCCTGCTGAGCCTCTGACCACTTCAAACAAAGCACCCTACAACTGACATAGAGCTTTGAATATAATTTACACCTCTAGTGTTTAGCGTTACATGCTGACTTAGCTTATCATCTCATCCTTGCTAGCTTCTGTGTAGCATGCAGTGAGAGAGCACACCAAGCCTTAGTGACTATGAAGAGACAACATTCAAGTGATATAAGATCCTTCTTCAACAAAAAAGCTGCTAAGGAAGACAGTGGTATGCCAATCTCTGCTGTTTACTTAGGGTACAAAATCTAATGCTCTTTTACATCAACATTTTAGGACCATCAAGTTCAGAGCCTCAAATTACAGTCTGTATCCCAGTCACACAATTACACTCTGTTAGTAGTGATGATGAGGAACTTGACCAGCCTGTTATTCCAACTGCTCCAGTGATCAACCAACAATCTAATGCTTTGCTTTCCGAACCACCACCATTCGAAGACATTAGAAATTTGTTTGAACCAACAAAATCCATTGACACCATATGCCAGTCGGTGAGTAGCCTTTCCAATGAGGCAAAGTATTCTTTACTGTGTCATCTGAAAAGCACCACCTAACATTTTGCCCGCCACATATTCTCGTGGTTGCAATCAGAAGTTTAACACCACTTGGCTTACAAAGTATCCCTGGCTTCTCTATAGCCCCAAGTTAGATGGTGTCTTCTGTGGACCATGCTCACTCTTCCTTTCTAGTGACAAGAGAAAAGATAAAGGATTACTTGTTACTCCAATTGGTCCAAAATAGGCAGTGCTTTGAGTAATCACTCCTCCCTTCAATATCATCGGGATTGTGTGCAATATAGTGATATCTTGAAAAATACTATTGAAAATCCAGTCTCAAGTATTGATATTATGGTCAGTAGTGATATCCAAATGCGAATGGATGAGAATAAGCGTATTATTCGCCAAATAGTCCGTGCCATTATTTTCTTGGGAAAGCAGGGACTTCCATTTCGTGGTGATAATGAAGATCTCAGCACTACAAAAAATTCTGGAAATTTCTTGGCTTTACTTAAGTGTTTTGCTGAGAGCGATTCTATTCTTTTTAATCACCTAGCTACCAAGGGCCAAGAATGCCACTTATATTTCCCCAAGATCTCAGAATGACATCATCAGTGTTATTGGTCAAGACATAATCTTAGCTAATATAGTAGCATAGATTAAACAAAGTTAATTTTATTCAGTTCTTGCAGATGAAGTTAGCTTCACAACGTGGAGCAATTACCTGTTTGCATTCGATTTGTGGACAGTGAATGCAACATTCCCGAAGAATTCATAGCTTTCTTAAAGTTAAACAGAGTTAGAGCAGTTGACATTGCTGATGCTATAGTTAAATGTTTGGAGAATCTTGGTTTATCTTTGAGTGAGTTACGTGGCCAAGGTTATGGTGGTGCATCTATAATGAGTGGACATGAATCAAGTGTTCAGGCAAGAATCCAAGAAAAGCAACCCAAAGCCACTCACTGAGCTAGCCATTCTCTTCATCTTGTGATTGTAAACTTGTGCTCCGTTCCAGAAATTAGGAATTGCATTGGTAGTATTAAAAATATAGCCATTTGGGCTAAATACTCCCCTAAAGTTGAAGCTCTCCTCAAAGCAATTACAGGTCAGAGTACATACCCATCAAGTAGACAAACTCTACTTAATATCGTTGGGTTGAGAATATAGATGGTTGAGAGCACTTTGCCTTGGCTCATCCATTCTTGGTGAAGATGTTCGAAGTGATACTAGTGATTTTCCTTTATACAATGATGGATGGTCATCAGAGGATAAACAAAATGCACTTGCTTATATGAAGACACTGGAATCTTTTGAATTTATCTATTCCATGGTAACCCTTTTTCGGTCTTTATTATACCTTAAAGAAGCTGTTGTAAACTTACAAGGTAAAAATAAGGACATAGTATCTGGTGTATCCACTTGTCATGCAGTCCTGTGAAGAGCTAAAAAAGGTGAGAGAGGACATTGAGGCTTATTCCCAGCATATTTATCTGCATAGCTGTAGAATTGCTGAGAAATCAGGCATATCTATAGCAACAGTTAGGTGTCAGCAGCATCGTTCAAACCCTGAAAGCTCTTCGGTTGCAGATCAAATGGAAAAAAGTGCATTCTTGGACTATCTTATTAGCGACATCTCTTCAAGATTCTACACTCACAGTAAACAGGCAGCTTCACTACAAGGACTACTACCTGTGCTTAAATGAGGCCATAGCATTTTATTCTGATGATCTTCCAAACCCCAACATCGATGAAGAACTTTGTCATTGGAGACCAAATGGCTATAAGTTAAACAGCAAGATCGTCCAGAAACCATTAGTGACACACTGAAGCAATGTTGCCGTACCTCACTTCCCAATTTTTTTACATTGCTCAAACTTTTTGGAACAATTCCATTAAGCTCATGCTCATGTGAAAGATCGGCATCTGTACTCAGGTTTTTAACAATTATATGCGATGCACTCAGTCAGAACAGCGGCTAAGTGCGTTAGTCCTAATTCACATAAACTATGGATATAACATTAACATTGATCATGTATGTAAGCTTTTCCCCCAAAAATATGGAAAAAGCAAGTTTACTTTTTTCTTCATTTGTTATAAATATGATTAAATAATTAATATATCATGACTACTATTACATAATAACTTTGTCACCCCCCTTTCAAAAATCCTGCATACGGGCCTGTATTTAGCTACATAGGTTCTGTATCTAACTACATCTAGACTATGATTCTTTATCTAGCTACACCTAGACTATGGTTCTGTATCTACACCTAGATTATAGTTCTGTATTTAGCTACATAGGTTCTGTATCTAACTACATCTAGACTATAGGTTCTGTATCTAGCTACACCTCGACTGTGGTACTGTATTTAGCTACACCTAGACTATGGTTCTGCATCTAGCTACACCTAGACTATAGGTTCCGTGTCTAGCTACACCTAGGGTTCTGTATCTAGCTACACCTAGACTATGGTTCTGTATTTAGCTACACCTAGACTATAGGTTCTGTATCTAGCTACACCTCGACTATAGGTTCTGCATCTAGCTACACCTAGACTATAGGTTCCGTGTCTAGCTACACCTAGGGTTCTGTATCTAGCTACACCTAGACTATGGTTCTGTATTTAGCTACACCTAGACTATGGTTCTGTATCTAGCTACACCTAGACTATAGGTTCCGTGTCTAGCTACACCTAGGGTTCTGTATCTAGCTACACCTAGACTATGGTTCTGTATTTAGCTACACCTAGACTATGGTTCTGTATCTACACCTAGACTATGGTTCTGTATCTAGCTACACCTAGACTATAGGTTCCGTGTCTAGCTACACCTAGGGTTCTGTATCTAGCTACACCTAGACTATAGTTCTGTATTTAGATTATATTTCCTGTATCTAACTACATCTAGACTATAGTTCTGTATCTAGTTATACCTCTACTATAGGGTCTTTATCTAGCTTTTTTATGCTTGACCAATTTTCAATGATTTAAAAGATAGTCCCAATGGTAAATGCATAGTGGTATTGCAATCAAGTATGGCTTAAATACTGGCAATAGCTCCGAGGTCATTAAAAAATTCATCTTAAAACCTTCACCATTGTCCATCAATATTATTTTATTTAGGAATACCCACAGATGCTGTGAATGCTATTAGTTTTTTGTTTTTTTCCAGGTTTAGTGAGCACACAGACCGGACTCCCATCACGAGAAAAGGGCTGAATTAAAACATGATTATTCATTCGTTAGAGCAAAGAATGAGCTTTCAGATGATATACAAAAATTATGTAGCTACTGAGGTCAAAGTTTGACCGAATTATATGTGGTCAATGTGTTGTCAAACATCTTTTGTGGGAAGTCACATTTATAAACTTGCTTGTTTCTTGTGTATTTAGTCCCACCAGTGCCTTTTCAAGACATATCCAACATTCACACAACACAACATTGATGAATGAGTGGATTAATGGGGATAAAGGACCTGACTCATGTTAACATTGAAGTGGGCTCCGATCCCAGCTGCAGGACATAGACTTCTGAGTGCATTGCAGCAAAGGGGTTCAACACAGTAGGCAAAGCTAGTCATCATTTCCATCACAAATCATGAGAGCCAACTAGAAGTGATCCCAAAGTCCAAGAGGCATTAGTATAACTCTAATCACTACCAAATCCACCAGGTTCATAGGCAACTCCCTTCACACTAATCAGCTTCTCTTCATGCAACAACCTGGCAAGTTTATGGGCATGCCTTCTTTCTTTCTCCTGCCCAGATCCATGGAACACTGACTAGTAAAGCCGGCTGCAGTCATCATGGCAAGCACCCAGGCACATTATGGACTTGGCAGTGCTCTCCCCATTTTTTTAAAATAGGTTAGAGTAGGAACATGTCTTCATTGAATGTGAGCACAGCTAAATATAGAGCCACTTGACTCAGGCCAGAGAATTAAATTCGGTCTTAGAACAATGTCTACATAAGAGTGCATGAAAAGGATTTTGTGTCACCATACAAGCATCGAGTAAGGTAAGGCATGGTCACAAACTTCTCCTCTCTGATGATTGGTGGAATAAGTGGTGGTTTGGCAGGATGATTGATATCCGTGTCCCTCAAGTATTGCACTATGATACCAACACCAGAATCTGTGTCAGTAGGGCAATAGTTATGCTCTGTGGGTGGGCATCATGTTAACATGAGTGGTAGAGCAGCCCAGCAGTCGTGCTCCATCCCATCTTAGTTATCAGTATTGCATCTGATATTATTACCATAATATTTCTGAAACACTGCACAGACACCCCCTAAAAGAAGGCAGTTCGTTTCAGCATAGCTCGGCTGAATGCAAAACACCTTCTCTGCATCAACTTCTTGCTGTAATCAGAGGTCTCATCAGACCTACCAGATTCACTCCTCCCAGAGTGCTCATAAGTACCCCCTCGTGAGTGCCCTCGAGTACCCCTTCATGAGCGGCCTCGAGTAGGCCAACTACATCTCTGAGCAGCCAGTTTTCTTTTAGCTTCAGCAAGTTTAGCTTTGGCATTCTCTACACTCTACAGCAACCCTAACCTCTTTCAGAATAGCCTTAGTTTACGAAGGTACGTACCTACATACAGCTGAACATGCCCTTCACCCTCGTGCTTGCCATCTCAACTTCTCAACTTCTCCACACATCCTTTCAGCATTCAACATGCTAACAGTGCTTGCATCACCAATGGTCTTATACCTAAGGTTATACTGATCTTGAAAAGAACTTCCTAGCACAGGCAACCTCCATTGATGGAGAAAAAAGCAGTGTGTGTAAGGGTGAAGTGGTCCTTATGCCCATCATACCAACTGCCCATACTGAGGACCTTCCTCAGGCCTTTTGTACAATTTGCAACCAACACAGAATTTATTAAGTATCGAGTACCTCACCCGTTACCCAGGATATGACAACACCAACACCATCTGGGCCCCTTCTTGGCTCAGTAATATCATCGTGACTTAGCTTTGGTGCCCTAAGACCGGAGGTCATTTCTCAGCAACGTGGCAGTTGACTTTTATGCCCTCTCTGCATTGTTACAATGGTATTTTATGGGTCTACTTGTCCTGAATTTCAAGCCTCAGCTACAAACGGTTAGCTAACTCAAAAATGGTTCACAATAACAAGCTGAAACTTTAAGAAGGAAAACCTATGGGCTTTGTAGTTACTGACAAGGGAGTAGTTACTGACAAGGGATGGGGAATATGAAAACCATACATCATACAACCTCATTTCCTCCCCTCACTAGATGGGCCAAATTCCTGCTCTCATTACCTCACTCTAATGCTGATACTGAAAGGGTGATTAGTGTTGTCAGGAAAATATTAAAAATTACTTTACCAAAATGGAACAGAGTACTTTATGAGCCCTTGTAGCATGTAAACTTAACAACGATTCAACTAGCTTTGAACTTAGTACCTCTAAGGATAAAAGCAAAATCTAGTATGGATCACAATAAAGCACATAGTCACACTGACACTACAACACACATGGTCATAATATTTGTCATGCTTTAATTCACTATTTTAGATGTATTACAGCCTTTCCTCCTTCGGGTACCAAAGTCCTTTTTTCCCAATGTCCTTCCATTCAAGGGAGTAAGCTTCCTAGGAAACCCTTCTTTATAGCAAAAACATGCAGCTGCTTGCTGGCTAGACTCATATTCACAAACAAGATCATCAAAATAAATTTAATAATCCTTTATTCTATTTCAGATATGCAGCACTAATGAAAACATTGCAAGGAATAAGAAGTACTTATTGAAGTACCATAAAAGTTGAGAGCATGAATTGAAGTCATGATCATTAGTAAAATACTAGCAAAATATCAGAGAGATGGAGAGATGGTTCAGAGGGCAGAACTACGATATGAGGAGTGACCAGTGGAGCTAATCATGGAAAAACTCACAGTGATCTCTAACTCTTGCACATACACTTTTCCAATTGTAACTGGGAGGACATCAATACTTGTATAATCTTTATGCTGTTGCCCTTGACATCATGGCACACACCATTTATGACTTGAAGAACTAATAAAGTCACATGCACTGGGGTTCTCGTTCACCTGACATTGCTGTCAAAAACAGGTCCTGACATAAACAGTTACTCAGCCAGTTTGTAGCAGTCAATAGGTAGTGAGATGTTAAGAGCTTCAGTGGTCTTTTCTTCTGATGCAATTCAAATATCCCAATTTTAGCAAGCATTGAACAAATACATATTTAAAAAACTTACAATAACACTAGAATCAAACAACTCTAATATTCGTTATTACAACACCAAATTAATGTGATGCATGCACATTTAATACATTGAAATCTCACCTTTCACTTAGAAGGCATGCAGAAATAGAATTGGTCGCATCTCTAAGCTACAAAGGAGTTCAAGTAGAACATTAATCCAAACAGAAACTTCCCATCAACTTTAACAATTCTGTTTTTTATACAGTTGCAACCAGTATTGACCTCCATACCTCACTGTTCACACTGTTAGGCATCTAGAGAGAGAAAGTTGGAGACTCCATGAATACAATAATGGAAACAAGTGGGCTCAGGCTGTGACAGTTGGCTTTCATCCAAGCCCCCAGTTCACCACATACATGGCTCAGTTGTACTGTCACTTTATGAGTAGACCGGTGGTTTCCATCTGCCATCCAAGTACTTGGCAGGCTCAGAGCTGCTCAACTTTCATCTCTTGCAGAAACTTAGCCATATCGAAACACTGACCCTTGCCAACTAAGAGTGGACAGAAGAACATGGTGGTAGAAAGAGTGTGAGGTTATAGCGAGAAAGTATGATATATACTGCTGGACCAGTGCATAGGTGAAGGAATGAAGACAAGAGATGAGAAAGATAAGAGTATGTAGAAGTGTTACAAGTTGGCAAATAATGATCCAGGGGTGGTGAGTTATGCACAGTTTCTACAGGGTCAGGGAGATGTGGAGTTGCTGTTTACATTAGTTATGATGACGGGTAGTGGGGTGGGGTTGGTTGTTTATTTCTGCAAGTTATTTCTGCAAGGATCAGCAAATGCTGGTGGATGATGATAGGGGCTGGAGATTGGCTGGACAAATAAGGAAAATGATTAAAGAGGCAAGTGGGCATTGCCAATGGGGAAGGATGCGGAGGTAGTGTGCAAAAGAAGAAAATATGTATGGTGTGTATTGGTTGGTGAAGAGGCGAGAGAGAAGGAAAGAATTAGCATATGGTGAGGTTATTGATGGGCTTTATATAGTCCCGCACCCTCAGTCCCTCCTCCTTGAACAGCCAGACACACGTATATACTCCCAGATATCATTTAGTGTTGGTTAAAGTTGGTATATAATGGCTCTGTACGTGGCAACATTGACAGCATTTTCAAGCATCAAAATAGAGTTATGTACGGAGCGAAAGTCTAATTTCATTTCATGTAAGGATTGTTGATGATAAAAGATAAGCATCCTCAGCATTAGGGGCAATACTGTCAATGCCAATTTCATGATCCTTAAATGAAAGTGTAAATAATAGAAAGCCTAGTCCGTGTACGATGATCCCATACCTCATTGGAGAAGGCAGGCTTTGTAAGTCACAGGAGCTAGCCCCTTCTTGTTTGAAAAAGGAACACCTCTTTGATTACAGGTATCTAGTGCACACTAAGTTGTAGCTTCATGCCTAACCCTATAATGAGTTAGGCAAAGAAAGAAAAAGAAAAAGAAAAAAAAGCTGGGCCGACTGATTTGAAAGGAGGGAAGGAGGGTAAATATAACATTGATAAGTACTGGTATTGAAAATGATGGCATAAAATGAATGAGTATGCATACACAAGGGATGGGGTATGGAGTTAATCTGATGACGAATTCTCTTCCGGATTCTCCACATCTTCAGGTACAAGAGAGGAAAAGCGATTTACATGTGCAAACTTAGGCTGCACACCGACTTGTGTACGAGCTGAGCCACTCCTGGAAGGCTGCTGCCGACCTTTACTGCTGCCACTACCACCTCCAACATGACCTGTCCCATGCAAACCACGCCTGGAGTCACCCCCTGACCCACGTAACTGACCATGCCCACCTGCAGTAGCAGCGTAACTCTTACCAGTACCTCTAGACCTTGAGTTACATGCAGCTTCTTCCTTCTGGCTTCTCTCTTGCACCTGCTCCCTGGCGGAACTCGGCCCCCTGTAGTTGTGGCCATCCCCCCTCAGACCTCTTCCCTGTTGGTAGTGCAGACCGCCCCTACTTGATGGTGTTAAACCTCGGAATCGGGAGGCCTGATGATCAGTATTTGATCCAGCAACCTTTGGTTGAAGTCCACGATAAACTGCTGATTTTGGGAGCACAATCTGCAACAATTCATTGAATAGCCCGAGATCTACCGGAAGCCTGCCAGCCAAATGGTTGTCACTTTCAGGAAGGGCAAAGAACATCACCAGTTTTCCATCGTAAAGTTGAGCAGGAGAAACTGGCTCCAGTGGCAGCATGAGGAGTTGATTGAGGGAGAGAACGTCACTGTAAATGCTCTGCCACTGGGAAAAAATATGCAGAAGTGGTATCCAACGAGGGCTGCGGATGAACTGAAATGGGATCTGAAATTGTTCATGCATTCTCTGGACTTCTTCAGAGCACGAAGCATACACAACAAAGTTGAGAATGAGAGCTTTTATTTGGTGCGGGGAGGGATTGGAATGCCTGGCCCAGAACGTGGTGGCCGCCATAACCAGCTTCCAGTGGTCAGGAAGTTTCAGAAACATTGGGTCAACCGCACAGTTGAGGATGGAGTATAATAAATCTTGTCTTTCTGAAGCGCTGAGGGTGGGAATTCGTCTCAGAGATGGCAGTGCACGACCATGGATGGTTGTGTTAGCATGGACACTTTTGCTGACAAGAGAAACTCTCTCTCGGCAAATTTCAGTGACCAAGTTGATTCCCATTAAACCATATATGAACTGCCTAATCGGCACACTGACTTGAATGCAGCTGGGTCCCGAAGTGTCGTCAATAAACATGTCCAGAATACGCTTGCCAAGAACAAGAGCTTCCATACAGTAAAAATTCCCAGTGCGAAACTGCTTCAAAATCCACTCGGGTAACTCTTCAGAATGAAATGCAAGAAGTTCTGTAGTCTTGTACAACTTTTCGAGTGTGATTGTCTCTTCGGAGTCGTACATGGCTTGAACGTTAGCACAATTTTTACGAAAAATATCTTTTTCATTCTCCTCAAGGCAAGGAACGGACTGGATGTTGATTACGAGTTCCTTCAAGGATTGGAATTGGCCGATATATTTAATAACAGTGGAGGGGTTTAGATGGTGATGCCCACTTCCAGCTTTTCTTGACATGTAACTCACAAATGCATCAGATGCAACTGGCGATAAGAAGTCATTTCCTAGAATGGCTGGAATGGCCAGGCGTAGACCCACATCTCTGAATCCCATCTGGGAACAAAAGGCTTGATAGTGATAAACTTCACCATTGACAGGAATTGCCTCCCAGTAGAAGCGATTAAGAGGAATGTAGCCACCCTTGAGCTTGTACACAAGAAAGTCTGAATCGTTGGAAAGAACTGGACAAGAATGCATATTTGCGAGCTCATAAATGGACTTGTCACCTTCTCCATCGGCCACAATAAACTCGATGTTCAGTTCAATCATCGCCATGAGAAAAACCCTGTAGGCTAGTGGCGGGAGGACGCCATCAACCAATACTTCACTCTGCCTCTTCTGGTTGCTGCAGGTGTGCTTGTGAACAGTTTTTATTGTATTATTTCTTCTCTGCAATATAGTATCCATTTTCTCTTCCTTGAAATCCACTCCATCTAGGACCACTATGGGGGCGATGCCTGACCGTGTTATGGAAATGAAGTAGTGTTTGACACTGGCTCTGTACTGGTGGTATTGACCCCCGTGGCTCCAGTCGAAAGCGTATAGGTTATAACATAAGCTGAAGCCATCAACCACTAACTTTCCTTTGATCTCCTCCCTCTGCCAACCTGTAAAATTGTTATTCACGAAAGAAGTGAAGCGAGGAATGCCCATGGTAATAAAATCGAAGCGTTTGACTGGAGGTTGCTTGGAGGCGTAGGCACGAACGGAACAACAATGTTTTTTAGGCGGAAGGCGATACTTACCATATTTGTTTTGTAAATACTGTACTGCATGGCAGACTACCAGAACAATCACGTGAAGATTATGAAGGTAGCATTGGTGAGAGACTGGACTTACATCTCACTTTCCCCCCTAACTGCACGGCTTTTATTCCTTGCATTCTAGGCTATTGCAATTCTTCACCAGAAACCTGCATCTGTTTCTGCTGCTGAATTTACACTTCATCTTGCCCGACAACTCGAGCAAGATGAGCTGAATTGGAAGCAGAAGGCGAGGGAATTGGAGAGACAACTGCTGAGAATGCAGCAAGAACTAGTCCAGTGTCGTCTTTACCAGGAAGCCACAGTCTTCCGAGGTGATGCATGCGCTCTCCAGGTTCTGAGTACATAATACCTGATGCAAATATTATGTGTGGTGAGACTGTAGCTAAGTATTTGCGAATCGTTGTGATTTTGGGTCAATCCAACAGATTGCAAGTGTGCAATGTAATCTCAAACAGTCACATATGCTAGCCAGTGACTACTTTCCGATCAATCTCGAGTCCAAAATGTCAGTTTGAATCAATTTCTGCAGCCGATATTCGTGCAACTCGTGTGTTGGGTTAGGCTGAACTGCATGGAAGTCGAGACCAAAAGCTATCAGATAGTTTCACGAGGTGATGGTGTCCTTGTCCGACTTCCAACTAGCAGCTGGAAAGCCTGTGGTATTGTTTGCTACATACATCCCTGGCCGGGCATAATCTCTCGGGTGCTTGTAGAGGATGCCACACCCCCTTTCTCATGCACACTTCATTTGTAAAGCATCTCACCTCATGTGTCACTACAGTAGCATCTCGAAGAAGGCTAAAGCCCATTGGTAGAATATTATAATGGTTTTAAGCTGGTCAAAAGAGAAGGCGAACTTAACATATGTGGAATTCATGCGCTCAAGAATTAGCTGACCACTCGGTTCCCTTCTTCTTGAGCATTTCCATGCGCAGCTGCTTATCTCACGCAGTCGATGACCTGTGTGAGGCGAACAATCGCGTGAGCGTCATGTACGCGTGTCGAGATGCGAGTGGCCCAAAGCTAGAGTTACTATAACTTGCAATATTTGCATTCACTTTTACTGTGTATGTTCAGTATGAACTATACACACCTGAAGTAGGCGGAGTCATAATTGCCTGTAATTAGAGCAAACTAGTATTACAGATCCGGCTTGCCAGCTTGAGAAGACTCAATGACTTAGCGGCCAGCTTGATGGCAACAAAGACCTCTAAGGTGTGGTTTTTGGTCAAAAAGTCATGGTTTAAAAAGTCCTTAGTGCAACAAAGACCTAGTGAGTAAAGTCACTGCGCAAAGTGGGGTGAAGGACGTGCCTTTCCATCGAAATGACAACATTTCCTCCCCCCCCCCCTATTTTCCTGTACACGTCTCGCAAAGAAAGAAAGACAGAAAGGAAGAAGAACAAGACACTCTGAAGGTCTTACGGCATATCTCAGCCAACACTGGAGCCATAGCCTTGTTTAATTATGCTCTGCTCTTCCATTTCCATCACGTCACACATTTCAAGGAAGGTTTTGTTATTGCCATATAGACTACTGATGACTCCCTCGATTAATAATCATATTTTCCTCCAATGAGGTTTGAATAGTTTCAGGTGTCCCAATGGAGCGAATACTAAACGAGGATGAATAAAATTCAAGGACGTACACAATAATCCAAAACCCACGCTATAGGCGTGCGTAAGCTCATTCAGCCTTGCGCAACGGCTCCTCCCAGTCATTGTTGCACTCCAGCCAATGAATGCTAGCACAGAGAGGCTGAATACAGTGAGAAAAAATAGAGACTAAGTTAGAAACAAAGTTTGCCAGTCCTCCATTGTCAGCTGGTATTTTATTTTGTTAGTTTCCAGTTCTTTGTCGTCATCGTTGGGGCCCAAGAAAGGATCGCTAGAAGCCTGATGGAGCTCAGCAATTTGTGTGGTACAGCTTCAGCTGCCTCCTCTCCCTGCTTCAGCTGCCTTCTCTCCCTCCTTCAGCTGCCTTCTCTCCCTCCTTCAGCTGCCTTCTCTCCCTCCTTCAGCTGCCTTCTCTCCCTCCTTCTCTCCCTCCTTCAGCTGCCTTCTCTCCCTGCTTCAGCTGTCCTCTCCCTGCCTCCTCTCCCTCCTTCACTGCCTGCTCTCCCTACTTCAGCTGCTTTCTCTCCCTGCTTCAGCTGCTTTCTCTCCCTGCTTCAGCTGCCACCTCTCCCTTCTTCAGCTGCCTTCTCTCCCTGCTTCAGCTGCCTTCTCTCCCTTCTTCAGCTGCCTTCTCTCCCTGCTTCAGCTGCCTTCTCTCCCTGCTTCAGCTGCCTTCTCTCCCTGCTTCAGCTGCCTTCTCTCCCTGCTTCAGGTGCCTCCTCTCCCTGCTTCAGCTGCCTTCTCTCCTGCTTCAGCTGCCTCCTCTCCCTGCTTCAGTTGCTCCTCTCCCTGCTTCAGCTTCCTTCTCTCCCTGCTTCAGGTGCCTTCTCTCCCTTCTTCAGCTGCCTTCTCTCCCTGCTTCAGCTGCCTTCTCTCCCTGCTTCAGCTGTCCTCTCCCTGTCTCCTCTCCCTCCTTCAGCTGCCTGCTCTCCCTACTTCAGCTGCTTTCTCTCCCTTCTTCAGCTGCCTTCTCTCCCTGCTTCAGCTGCCACCTCTCCCTTCTTCAGCTGCTTTCTCTCCCTGCTTCAGCTGCCTTCTCTCCCTGCTTCAGCTGCCTTCTCTCCCTCCTTCAGCTGCCTTCTCTCCCTGCTTCAGCTGCCTGCTCTCCCTGCTTCAGCTGCCTGCTCTCCCTCCTTCAGCTGCCTTCTCTCCCTGCTTCAGCTGCCTTCTCTCCCTGCTTCAGTTGCCTGCTCTCCCTCCTTCAGCTGCCTTCTCTCCCTGCTTCAGCTGCCTGCTCTCCCTGCTTCAGCTGCCTTCTCTCCCTGCCTTCTCTCCCTGCTTCAGCTGTCCTCTCCCTGCCTCCTCTCCCTCCTTCAGCTGCCTGCTCTCCCTACTTCAGCTGCTTTCTCTCCCTTCTTCAGCTGCCTTCTCTCCCTGCTTCAGCTGCCACCTCTCCCTTCTTCAGCTGCCTTCTCTCCCTGCTTCAGCTGCCTTCTCTCCCTTCTTCAGCTGCCTTCTCTTCCTGCTTCAGCTGCCTGCGCTTCAGCTGCCTTCTCTCCCTGCTTCAGCTGCCTTCTCTCCCTGCTTCAGCTGTCCTCTCCCTGCCTCCTCTCCCTCCTTCAGCTGCCTGCTCTCCCTACTTCAGCTGCTTTCTCTCCCTTCTTCAGCTGCCTTCTCTCCCTGCTTCAGCTGCCACCTCTCCCTTCTTCAGCTGCCTTCTCTCCCTGCTTCAGCTGCCTTCTCTCCCTTCTTCAGCTGCCTTCTCTCCCTGCTTCAGCTGCCTTCTCTCCCTGCTTCAGCTGCCTCCTCTCCCTGCTTCAGCTGCCTTCTCTCCCTGCTTCGGCTGCCTCCTCTCCCTCCTTCAGCTGCCTTCTCTCCCTGCTTCAGCTGCCTTCTCTCCCTGCTTCAGCTGCCTTCTCTCCCTGCTTCAGGTGCCTCCTCTCCCTGCTTCAGCTGCCTTCTCTCCTGCTTCAGCTGCCTTCTCTCCCTGCTTCAGGTGCCTCCTCTCCCTGCTTCAGCTGCCTTCTCTCCCTGCTTCAGCTGCCTGCTCTCCCTGCTTCAGCTGCCTTCTCTCCCTGCTTCAGGTGCCTTCTGTCCCTTCTTCAGCTGCCTTCTCTCCCTGCTTCAGCTGTCCTCTCCCTGCCTTCTCTCCCTGCTTCAGCTGCCTGCTCTCCCTGCTTCAGCTGCCTTCTCTCCCTGCTTCAGGTGCCTTCTCTCCCTTCTTCAGCTGCCTTCTCTCCCTGCTTCAGCTGCCTTCTCTCCCTGCTTCAGCTGTCCTCTCCCTGCCTCCTCTCCCTCCTTCAGCTGCCTGCTCTCCCTACTTCAGCTGCTTTCTCTCCCTTCTTCAGCTGCCTTCTCTCCCTGCTTCAGCTGCCACCTCTCCCTGTGCTTCAGCTGCCTTCTCTCCCTGCTTCAGCTGCCTTCTCTCCCTGCTTCAGCTGCCTTCTCTCCCTGCTTCAGCTGCCTTCTCTCCCTGCTTCAGCTGCCTTCTCTCCCTGCTTGAGTTTCTCCTCTCCCTGCTTCAGGTGCCTCCTCTCCCTGCTTCAGTTTCTCCTCTCCCTGCTTTAGGTGCCTTCTCTCCCTGCTTCAGCTGCCTCCTCTCCCTGCTTCAGCTGCCTTCTCTCCTGCTTCAGGTGCCTCCTCTCCCTGCTTCAGCTGCCTTCTCTCCCTGCTTCAGCTGCTTTCTCTCCCTGCTTCAGGTGCCTCCTCTCCCTGCTTCAGCTGCCTTCTCTCCCTGCTTCAGCTGCCTTCTCTCCCTGCTTCAGCTGCCTCCTCTCCCTGCCTTCTCTCCTGCTTCAGCTGCCTTCTCTCCCTGCTTCAGCTGCCTTCTCTCCATGCTTCAGCTGCCTGCTCTCCCTGCTTCAGCTGCCTTCTCTCCCTGCTTCAGCTGCCTCCTCTCCCTGCTTCAGCTGCCTTCTCTCCTGCTTCAGCTGCCTTCTCTCCCTGCTTCAGCTGCCTCCTCTCCCTGCTTCAGGTGCCTCCTCTCCCTGTTTCAGCTGCCTTCTCTCCCTGTTTCAGCTGCCTTCTCTCCCTGCTTCAGCTGCCTTCTCTCCATGCTTCAGCTGCCTTCTCTCCCTGCTTCAGCTGCCTTCTCTCCTGCTTCAGCTGCCTCCTCTCCCTGCTTCAGGTGCTATCTTCGCTGCCATCCTCCTCATGTTGTCGACTTTCACCTTGGAATTAAAATTTGTTTAAGCATGGGATAGACGTGCGCATATTGCAAACATTATTCGACATTATTCGAGGGTGAACAATTCGAGGGTGAACACTATTATTGTTCAGCAAACATTATTCGAGGGTGAACACTATTATTGTTCAGCAAACATTATTCGAGGGTGAACACTATTATTGTTCAGCAAACATTATTCGAGGGTGAACACTATTATTGTTCAGCAAACATAATTCGAGGGCAAACTGCTTGGGCTAGGGCCTAGGACCAATTGAGGAAATAAGTTATTAAGTGAACTCTTTTCAGTTGACATAATAAAGCTACAAAGAGCTCAATAATAATAAACGAATTTGTTCTCTCTCGTCATTTCGACTCGATGCTCTTGCCTTCATCAGGGATTCTAATTATTTGAGTGCATGTATTGAGTTACACTGCACGTGCTACAGAGCAGGAATATCTAACTGCACTCCTTCAGCCAGCTAGTGTGGGACCCCTGGGGAAGGGGGAGGCAGGGGGAGGGGGGAGGCAGGGGGAGGAGGGAGGCAGGGGGAGGGGGGAGGCAGGGGGAGGAGGGAGTCAGGGGGAGGGGGGAGGCAGGGGGAGGGAGGAGGCAAGGGGAGGGGGGAGACAGGGGGAGGGAGGAGGCAGGGGGAGAGGGAAGGCAGGGGGAGGCAGGGGGAGGAGGGAGGCAGGGGGAGGGAGGAGGGAGGCAGGGGGAGGGAGGAGGCAAGGGGAGGGGGGAGACAGGGGGAGGAGGGAGGCAGGGGGAGGCAGGGGGGGGGGGGGGGGGATCCTGGAACTAAAAACTGATATCCTAGTCTGAGAAATTGACAACTGTAGCATTCTCTGCGGCTTAAAAAATTGCAAACTACTTAGACATGGTTAAATGAGAAGGTTGGGTTTATATGCCCTGGCGCAGGTTCCCCGAGTACTTCCAGTCCTACCATATGTAAAAACAGTTGCTGTGGCATGCACTTTGACCCCAGAGTGGCACGATTCAAACATCAACAGGTGTCTTTTTGGCTGGGACGCCATACTTACTATAGACTTATTACACTGGCACATACTTACTATATACTTATTACACTGGCACATACTTACTATATACTTATTATACTGACACATACTTACTCTATACTTATTACACTGGCACATACTTACTATATACTTATTATACTGGCTATACTTACTATAGACTTATTACATACTTACTATAGACTTATTATACTAGCACATACTTACTATAGACTTATTACACTAGCACATACTTACTATAGACTTATTATACTGGCTATACTTACTATCGCCATACTTACTATAGACTTATTATACTGGCTATACTTACTATCGCCATACTTACTATAGACTTATTATACTAGCACATACTTACTATAGACTTATTACACTGGCACATACTTACTATATACTTATTACACTGGCACATACTTACTATAGACTTATTATACTGACACATACTTACTATAGACTTATTACACTAGCACATACTTACTATGGACTTATTACACTAGCACATACTTACTATAGACTTATTACACTAGCACATACTTACTATAGACTTATTACACTAGCACATACTTACTATAGACTTATTATACTGGCTATACTTACTATAGACTTATTACACTAGCACATACTTACTATAGACTTATTACACTAGCACATACTTACTATAGACTTATTATACTGGCTATACTTACTATAGACTTATTACACTAGCACATACTTACTATAGACTTATTACACTGGCACATACTTACTATAGACTTATTACACTAGCACATACTTACTATAGACTTATTATACTGGCTATACTTACTATAGACTTATTACACTGACACATACTTACTATAGACTTATTACACTAGCACATACTTACTATAGACTTATTATACTGGCACATACTTACTATAGACTTATTACACTGACACATGTACTTACTATAGACTTATTACACTGACACATACTTACTATAGACTTATTACACTAGCACATACTTACTATAGACTTATTACACTGGCACATACTTACTATAGACTTATTACACTGACACATACTTAGCTTCATGAAATAGCATTTAGATGGTAAACTCCATCAAACCAGCCCAAGCTGCTTTTTCCCCCTTCCCTTTCCCTTTTTCCCCTTTTCCCTTTCTTGTCATGACATCTTTGGCCAGCTTCTGGAGGCGTTAGTCACACCCCAAGTATGCATCCCCCCCCTAGTGATCTTGTCTACTTTTGTTCTTGTTTGCCACCCAAGAAGGTGTGTCAGATGATTGAGAGGCTAAGGAAACAACAGCTTTGTGGATGTTAGTATGTACTAGCCAGTAAGTCTGTAGCCAGAAGCATAGGCCAACTCAACTGAAGTCATTAGTCCTCTCACCACTAGTTGGTTAGCTCCAGATGTTTCTTACAAGTGGTTTAGAGATTACAGCAAACACACAGCAGCTGGCAACACACAGCAAGCAGCTGGCAACACACAGCAGCTGGCAACACACAGCAGCTGGCAACACACAGCAGCTGGCAACACACAGCAAGCAGCTGGCAACACACAGCAAGCAGCTGGCAACACACAGCAAGCAGCTGGCAACACACAGCAGCTGGCAACACACAGCAGCTGGCAACACACAGCAAGCAGCTGGCAACTGGCAACACACAGCAAGCAGCTGGCAACACACAGCAGCTGGCAACACACAGCAGCTGGCAACACACAGAAGCTGGCAACACACAGCTGGCAACTGGCAACACACAGCAAGCAGCTGGCAACACACAGCAAGCAGCTGGCAACACACAGCAAGCAGCTGGCAACACACAGCAGCTGGCAACCCTCAGCTGAACATAAAACTGGTTGTGAGCATGTACTGTATTCCCCCCCCCCCCCAAAAAAAAAAAAAAAAAAAAACTTACCTTTACAGCCTTTATAGCAGCATTTTTAGAACTTATAGGCATGTGGAGTGCAGGTGTTAATATGCCAGGAAGCTACCTTGGAAAGACCCACAAATTGGAAGTAATTAAAGGTAGGAGGGAAATTCCACTCAATGTCCCAATTGTATTGCTGGATCACCTTGGAAAGAGAGAGAGCCCACAAATTGGAATTAATTAAGGGTAGGAGGGAAATTCCACTCCATGTCCCAACTCAATCAATTGTATTGCTGCTTATAGGAGATCAACAAAACTGCTGCAACTCAGCCACTAGAGGAATGAGAAATGGCTGTGTGGAGACTGGTTCCCCCTATCTGATAGAGGACCTGTCACTGGAATAGCTCTGGTTGAGAGAGGACCCTCATGCTTTAGTCATGGTCTGCTGATGAGATTCAGTTGCCATGGTGCAACAGCTAGCTGTCTGACCAGAGTGCTGAAGTTGATTAAGACATTGATATAGTCCTAAAATGTGACATTTCTTTCAGACACTACTGAGTTTTTCCCAGATATATAAAAGAATACCTCCAAGCAATACTCCTCTGCTTACAGCATGGGCTACAGGTTATACTCCTCTGCTTACAGCATGGGCTACAGGTTATACTCCTCTGCTTACAGCATGGGCTACAGGTTATACTCCTCTGCTTACAGCATGGGCTACAGGTTATACTCCTCTGCTTACAGCATGGGCTACAGGTTATACTCCTCTGCTTACAGCATGGGCTACAGGTTATACTCCTCTGCTTACAGCATGGGCTACAGGTTATACTCCTCTGCTTACAGCATGGGCTACAGATTATACTCCTGCTTACAGCATGGGCTACAGGTTATACTCCTCTGCTTACAGCATAGGCTACAGGTTATACTCCTCTGCTTACAGCATGGGCTACACAGGTTATACTCCTCTGCTTACAGCATGGGCTACAGGTTATACTCCTCTGCTTACAGCATAGGCTACAGGTTATACTCCTCTGCTTACAGCATGGGCTACACAGGTTATACTCCTCTGCTTACAGCATGGGCTACAGGTTATACTCCTCTGTTACAGCATGGGCTTCAGTTTATACTCCTGCTTACAGCATGGGCTACAGGTTATACTCCTCTGCTTACAGCATGGGCTACAGGTTATACTCCTCTGCTTACAGTGTGGGCTACAGGTTATACTCCTCTGCTTACAGTGTGGGCTACAGGTTATACTCCTCTGCTTACAGCATGGGCTACAGGTTATACTCCTCTGCTTACAGCATGGGCTCCATCCAGGTTATACTCCTCTGCTTACAGCATGAGCTACAGATTATACTCCTCTGCTTACAGCATGGGCTCCATCCAGGTTATACTCCTCTGCTTACAGCATGGGCTCCATCCAGGTTATACTCCTCTGCTACCAGCATGGGTTCCTGGCTGTACTCTTCTGCTAATAGCAGGGGGGCCTGGCTCTGTGTAGCTATATTGTAAGTCTGCCACAAATCTTAATAAGAAGCTGCATCAGCTAACATTTTTATGTCAGCAAATTAAGTTGTACAGGCCATTAAGCTTGACAGCTTATTCAACTCTAATACAATCCTTGCAGCATGCACTGTTGCTAGAGGTTAGTGGTGGTAACCAAATCTCTGAAGTTCTTGTCAGAGTCTGCTTGCCTCTTTCCCTTTACTAACCTGTCAGCTAACAAGAATTGGTTGATGACCTCACTCATGGTGTGCTTCCCATCTTTACGGAAAACCTGCTTTCAAGTACACTCTTAACTAATGCCTTGTCTCTTGGCCATATTTTCCACCCACAAATTGTCGTTTCACAACTGGCCAGCACATTGTTCTTACAGGGCATCTGTTATGCACCTTGCAATAGTTAATGAAGATACAGTATCACTACATGCACTAGCACTCCATGTAGTTTGACCTGCGTTTAGAAAATAGCAGTTTCCCAAACACACGCACACAACACAATAAAGCTCTTGCCTCTGCTAAAACTCACTTAGACAGCTTCATAGCAGCCTAAACAGCTGATAGTAGCTCCAAGAACACTTCTAGCGTGGCTTGAATCCTTTACTCAAGTTGTGAACACGTCCAGCGTGGCTTGAATCCTTTACTAAAGTAGTGAACACATCCAGCATGGCTTGAATCCTTTACTAAAGTAGTGAACACGTCCAGTGTGGCTTGAATCCTTTACTAAAGTAGTGAACACATCCAGCGAGGCTTGAATCCTTTACTAAAGTAGTGAACACGTCCAGCGTGGCCTGAATCCTTTACTAAAGTAGTGAACACGTCCAGCGTGGCCTGAATCCTTTACTAAAGTAGTGAACACGTCCAGCGTGGCCTGAATCCTTTACTAAAGTAGTGAACAGGTCCAGCATGGCTTGGATCCTTTACTAAAGTAGTGAACACGTCCAGCGTGGCTTGAATCCTTTACTAAAGTAGTGAACAGGTCCAGCGTGGCTTATCCTAGGTTACTAAACTAGAACACAAGCAGACAGAACTTAAAACACATAAATCCATCTAACGGATCTGTTCATCTGCACCACATGTCTGCATGTACCTGTCCACCTTTCCCTCCCACTTGCATAACAGGCGTACAATAGGTCCTCTCATAACAGTATTAGTATTGTAAGTCCCCAAACTTTCCAGTGCATATCCATGGCTAATTTATTTCACAATTGCGTTAATAATGGATAAGTTCCTCTAACCTGTTAGCTCACGTGCTGCATGAATTGATCGCTGTTGATTTACAGAAAATCTTGTTCTTCTCTAATGTTTCTTGAAAACTGTTGCCAGATACTTGAAGGAGACTGTATGTAGCTAACCCAAACAGAAAACAAGCACATGCAAGAACGATTTTTACATTATTATTTATTTAGGTGTGCTCATGTCAACCACTGGAAGACCCTTTACCATTCATTTAAAAGCAGTTTTGAATGTGTATATATATATATATATATATATATATATTATTTATTTAGGTGTGCTCATGTCAACCACTGGAAGACCCTTTACCATTCATTTAAAAGCAGTTTTGAATGTGTATATATATATATATATATATATATATATATAGATGTGCATTTTTCTGTACATTAATGTGTATAATTACATATATATGTACATCTTTCTGTACATGTATTAAATACAGTATATATATATATATAGATGTATACCTCTATACATGAATGTGTGTATATAGATGTACATCCTTCTATACATGAATGTGTATATATATATAGATGTACATCCTTCTGTACATGAATGTGTATATATATATATAGATGTACATCCTTCTGTACATGAATGTATGGAATGGCAGTCATCCGATCGTTCTTCATTAAAAACCAGAAGCTCCGACTGTAATAAAAGAGAATCTGGTAAAGATGATGGCACGAGCAGAAAGGATTGGCCAGAAACCTGCCAGGACTTATGTGCTGGAGGTTATTCCTGCTTGGAAGAGGAAGGCTTGCTAGACAAGTCTGTGGAGACGACAGAGAGCAGAAGAGAGGACAGAATGAGATCCAACATCAGATTCCTTATCAGTAGTAAGCCAGTAAACTTTACTTTGTGTTTTTTTCTGTGTGTGTGTGTGTGTGTGTCTCTCTCTCTCTCTCTCTGTGTGTGTGTGTGTAAAATAATAATAATAATAATATTAAAAAAAAAATAATAAATAAAAAAATGCATTGAACAGATTCCATCTGGAAGTGGAAGGGAGGATTAGGGATGTTGGGGTGGGGGGGGGGGGGGGGGGGGGGGGAGTTAGATCCTGCAAAAGCTACCAAAACCCTGCAAAACGCAGTTGTTATCCTCTAAAAGCATACATCATGGTTGGCAAGTCTGACAACACAACAGTGATCCCCAATCTCTAGCACAAGGTCCAACACATCACATGATTAGTTAACACATCCCAGCAACCACACAGAGGCATGTCTGTGTAGGAGAGAGATAATGAGATAAAGCGATTAATATAATTATCACAGTGCATACATGTTTAACTGGAAGAATATAAAAATGAACCCCCCTTGCATAGGCGTTGGAGCTGGTCAGGCTGGTCTGACCAATATTTAAAGAAAAAGTGAGGTCATAGGTCAAATACATTGGATAAAACTCGGCATGCTCAGTAAGTCTATGTGCTCTAGTCTTAAGCAGCTGCTTCTTTTTAGATCTTCTGAAATGGCTGCTTCTAGAAGTGTAGAAGTGGAGTGTGTTAGTGTCTATGATATAGCTGAGCCTCATCACCCATCTCTCTCATTTGCCTTTCCAAAGCGCAGAAAGCAGAACAAAGAGAGGTCTTGCCAAGCTTCTTGTAGGACATGGGACTGGTTACATTATGATGTGGATAGAGATTTAATCTTAAAAAAAATGCAATTAAGAAAGGAAAAATGAGAACAGGAAAAGCAGAACCACTTTCGTAAGTTAATTTAACTTGTACTCTGTCTTAGTTTTATTACTGTTAATCTGAAAGGTTTCAAGAGGCTTCAGTAATTGGAAGGATGCAACAAAATCCTTTCGAAAGCATGAAAGTTGCTTGTCTCACAAGGATGCTGTTCAAGTGCTGTTAACTATACCAGCAACAACCAGTTATGTTGGCGAATTACTGTCTTCAGAACATGCTCGTGGGAAAGCTTAAAATAGACAGTGTTTGTTGAAGATAATAATTATCGATTTCTTGCTCATCAGGGATCTGCTATACGAGAACATGGTGATGAAACTGATGGCAATTTTCACCAACTACTAGTGTTTCGTGGAGAAGATGACCCAAAGTTATAGCTAAGTAAAAACAAGTTGAGATGTAAGATTACTTTTGGTTGATATTTCAGATTCTTGAGTGGCTCAAGAGAAAGAGAGAGAAATACACATCTAATGTCATCCAAAATGAGATATTGAAGGTTATGTCTTTGATGAATCTCCGAATAGTCATTTCTCAACTGCAAGATTCCGAGTTCTTCACTATTATGGTCGACGAAGCCACTGATGTATCTAATAGCGAACAGGTTAGTTCTATAATTAAACACAGTTCTACTAACACTCATTGTTTCTTCCTTTCGGATGGTGATGGTCTTCAGGTGGGTGGATAGTGAATTATATGCACATGAAGTTTCTACTGGACTCCATCACGTTCTACCTACTATTCAGTCTGCTACTATTGTATCAGCAATTGAAGATGCACTTTCTCGCTTTAATCTGCCTTTATGTAAGGCACGTGGTCAATGCTATGATGTGGTGAGTAACATGGCTGGAATAAGGAATGGTGTTGCAAAACAAATCCAAGAAAAGGAACCGCGAGCTATATTTACACATTGTTATGGGCATGCGTTAAACCTTGTTGCTAGTGACACTGTGCAAAAGTGCAAACTTACGAATATGGCCTTAGAAACAACCTATGAAATAACAAAGCTAGTGAAATACTCCCCTAGAAGGGAGAATTTATTTCTTCAAATAAAAGATGAGCTAGCACCTGGGGTCAGAGTTCTCTGCCCTACAAGGTGGACAGTGAGAGATGAATCTATGTTAAGTTTTGTTTGTTTGAGCTGTGGGATGAGGCTTGCTCTATCTTGACAGACACTGAAACTATACCGTATTAGAGGTGTGGCAGCTTCATTTGATTTCTATTTTGGACTGGTTCTTTGGTGAATGACTTCTTCGTCATACAGACAATCTCAGCAGAACCCTCCAGAATCCTAAAACATCAGCAGCAAAGGAAAAGCAGTGGCATCTATGACATTATGCTTCTCTTAGAAATCAAGCAATTCTGGTCCAGAATTGACATGATTGCTGAAGAGAAAGGAATTGATGTGCCCTCGCTTCCTCGAAGACGTAAAGCTCCTAGGAGGTAGGAATCAGGAAATGCCCCAGCTGAGTTTCACACCACTCCAGTTGATCGCTTTCACCAAATCTACTTTGAAGCACTGGATCTAATTGTTCAATCTATTACTGATCAACCAGGGTACAGTGTTTAGAAGCTTTACTGATCAAAGCAGCCAATAAGGAAGATTTTTCAGAAGAATTTAATCATGTTGTCAAAACCTATGGTTCAGATATCAATGAGAACAACCTGATTACACAACTCAAGATTCTTGGCCAAAACTTTGAATCAGATTAAAAAAAGATCAGCAATATCTCCGAAGTGATGGGTTACCTTAGGAAGCTTTCAGCTGCTGAAAAGACACTATTGAATGATTATAATGAAACTTCTTTTAGTAATGCCAGCAACTAATGCCATCAGTGAACGATCATTTAGTACTCTACGTTGACTCAAGTCCTATCTGAGATCTACAATATCTCAAGAAAGACTCAACCATTTAATGATTTTACATGTTTACATGTTCATAAAGAACTTACCAATTCTCTTAATTTATCTGAAGTTGCTAATGAATTCACCAGTAACAATGAACACCATAGTAACATTTTTATAGACAGTTCAAGTAATTTTTAAAATATTATCAGTATATTTATCACATGCTTATTGTCACCTCACATACTATTCCTTAGCTGTTTGGGTAACCTAGAAGCTTGGAACTGTAGAAGAGTGACAATACATCTTTCAGGATATAATACATGTGATTATAGCATTCCAGGTAGATTTTACGGTTTGGCTTCAGTGGGGACAGTTCCAATCCCACAACTTTGAGCCTGACCAGTCAAAATATGCTTCCCACGCCCTTGGTGGAAAAACCACTTTAGTGGCTTTACTGAACATGCTCACTAAGCTCAGTAAATATTGTAATTTTAATAACCTCTTCAAAGAGACTTGAATGGTACTTGTTTCGTGTCTCTGTTCCTCGCGTCTTCAAGTAGTGAGCAAAAGAGCGAGAAGACATTCAGAAGTAAGTTGACAATAACTATGAATAAAACGGAAGTGTGTTAGCTTGTTTTCTATCTAGCTCAGCAGTATAGTCAAGTCAGTTAGCTATATAGCTAGCTTAGCTAGCTAACTATCGAGCTAGTAGCTAGCAGTTTAGCTGCTCATAGTACCTGTGCTAGGGCAGCTAACTAGACTCTACTTTAGTATAGCTGTAGCGTGCTGAAGAAGTTACTTGCTATTTGTCTAACCTCTAGGTCCTATGGCAACTGTATTTACAAGTGGCCAAGTCCTTGGCCTGGTAGATGATTGGGCTGACTCAGCTGAGGAAGAGGGGGATAGTGATGATGAACAACTGTCTTTATTCGACCCTCTGGATATTGAACAAGGATGTGATGATGCTTCAATAAATTCACCCTGCTCAGCCAGTACCACTGTGTGCGACACCATGTTTCAGATTACACTCGACTAAGTAACAGGAATCACATTATCAATTGTGTCATAAGTTATGCAAAAATACGATTAAATTACAACAGGCAAGTTGGCCATCAAAATCCTCTGTCATTTGCTGGACATTTTTGCATGTGTGAAACTTTGTGTTTGATGATCTCTTATGGTATAGATTAGGTAAACTAACTTTCATGCATAAAGAACAATGTGTTGGAATCGTCCACATCTGTAGGTAAGCCACTATAATGGATTTTCCACATCAAAGGGATAACTAGGATTTCATCACAGTTATTTATAGACTACAGTGGATAGAAGAAAGCTACGGTTGCAGGTAAAGCTGAAAGTGAGGTTCCCTCATAACACAGTTCTCTTCATTCATTACAGAGTCTACAAGATCTAGTGGACAGCAGGTAAGAAATGGCTTTCACAGAATTGTGCCCTTTTGTCTCTATGTGAGGATTGTCTCTATGTGAGGAACCGACTGGGACCTGAGACCATGTTTAGAGTTTAGAGTGGGACCTGAGTCACATGTTTAGAGTTTAGAGTGGGACCTGAGTCACATGTTTAGAGTTTAGAGAGGGACCTGAGTCACATGTTTAGAGTTTAGAGAGGGACCTGAGTCACATGTTTAGAGTTTAGAGAGGGACCTGAGTCACATGTTTAGAGTTTAGAGAGGGACCTGAGTCACATGTTGAGAGTTTAGAGTGGGACCTGAGTCACATGTTGAGAGTTTAGAGAGGGACCTGAGTCACATGTTGAGAGTTTAGAGAGGGACCTGAGTCACATGTTGAGAGTTTAGAGTGGGACCTGAGTCACATGTTTAGAGTTTAGAGAGGGACCTGAGTCACATGTTTAGAGTTTAGAGTGGGACCTGAGTCACATGTTGAGAGTTTAGAGAGGGACCTGAGTCACATGTTGAGAGTTTAGAGAGGGACCTGAGTCACATGTTGAGAGTTTAGAGAGGGACCTGAGTCACATGTTTAGAGTTTAGAGAGGGACCTGAGTCACATGTTGAGAGTTTAGAGAGCGACCTGAGTCACATGTTGAGAGTTTAGAGAGGGACCTGAGTCACATGTTTAGAGTTTAGAGTGGGACCTGAGTCACATGTTTAGAGTTTAGAGAGGGACCTGAGTCACATGTTGAGAGTTTAGAGAGGGACCTGAGTAACATGTTGAGAGTTTAGAGTGGGACCTGAGTCACATGTTGAGAGTTTAGAGAGGGACCTGAGTCACATGTTTAGAGTTTAGAGTGGGACCTGAGTCACATGTTTAGAGTTTAGAGAGGGACCACCTGAGTCACATGTTTAGAGTTTAGAGAGGGACCTGAGTCACATGTTGAGAGTTTAGAGAGGGACCTGAGTCACATGTTTAGAGTTTAGAGAGGGACCTGAGTCACATGTTTAGAGTTTAGAGTGGGACCTGAGTCACATGTTTAGAGTTTAGAGAGGGACCACCTGAGTCACATGTTTAGAGTTTAGAGAGGGACCTGAGTCACATGTTGAGAGTTTAGAGAGGGACCTGAGTCACATGTTTAGAGTTTAGAGAGGGACCTGAGTCACATGTTTAGAGTTTAGAGAGGGACCTGAGTCACATGTTTAGAGTTTAGAGAGGGACCTGAGTCACATGTTGAGAGTTTAGAGAGGGACCTGAGTCACATGTTTAGAGTCTAGAGAGGGACCTGAGTCACATGTTTAGAGTTTAGAGAGGGACCTGAGTCACATGTTGAGAGTTTAGAGTGGGACCTGAGTCACATGTTGAGAGTTTAGAGAGGGACCTGAGTCACATGTTGAGAGTTTAGAGAGGGACCTGAGTCACATGTTTAGAGTTTAGAGAGGGACATGAGTCACATGTTGAGAGTTTAGAGTGGGACCTGAGTCACATGTTGAGAGTTTAGAGAGGGACATGAGTCACATGTTGAGAGTTTAGAGAGGGACCTGAGTCACATGTTTAGAGTTTAGAGAGGGACCTGAGTCACATGTTTAGAGTTTAGAGAGGGACCTGAGTCACATGTTTAGAGTTTAGAGAGGGACCTGAGTCACATGTTTAGAGTTTAGAGAGGGACCTGAGTCACATGTTTAGAGTTTAGAGAGGGACATGAGTCACATGTTTAGAGTCTAGAGTGGGACCTGAGTCACATGTTGAGAGTTTAGAGAGGGACCTTAGTCACATGTTTAGAGTTTAGAGAGGGACCTGAGTCACATGTTTAGAGTTTAGAGAGGGACATGAGTCACATGTTGAGAGTTTAGAGTGGGACCTGAGTCACATGTTGAGAGTTTAGAGAGGGACCTGAGTCACATGTTTAGAGTTTAGAGAGGGACCTGAGTCACATGTTGAGAGTTTAGAGAGGGACCTGAGTCACATGTTTAGAGTTTAGAGAGGGACCTGAGTCACATGTTTAGAGTTTAGAGAGGGACATGAGTCACATGTTGAGAGTTTAGAGTGGGACCTGAGTCACATGTTGAGAGTTTAGAGTGGGACCTGAGTCACATGTTGAGAGTTTAGAGTGGGACCTGAGTCACATGTTGAGAGTTTAGAGAGGGACCTGAGTCACATGTTTAGAGTTTAGAGAGGGACCTGAGTCACATGTTTAGAGTTTAGAGAGGGACCTGAGTCACATGTTTAGAGTTTAGAGAGGGACATGAGTCACATGTTTAGAGTCTAGAGTGGGACCTGAGTCACATGTTGAGAGTTTAGAGAGGGACATGAGTCACATGTTTAGAGTCTAGAGTGGGACCTGAAGTGCAGATTTAAAGTTTAGAGTCAAGCCTGAGATCCAGGTTTAGAGTTTATAGTGGGAACTGATGTCCAGGTTTAGAGTTGATACCTGTAGGCCAAGGGTGCCCACACTTTTTCGGCTTGCGAGCTACTTTTAAAATGACCAGGTCAAAATGATCTACCTGTATTAAAAAATGCTAATATATTTATTTATATATGTACTGAGTATACTTTATATATATAATATATGTTGGCATACCTTGAATCACTGCATGAACCCTTACGGCACAGAACAATTGAATACATTAATTTTATGGTCACTACCTTACTCTGATGACTTGCACTGAATGGAGTCAGCCGAATATGACATGTGAAAAAAAAGTCCTCCCATTCTGCATGGAAGTGGTAAGTTTTTGGTTTCTTACCTGGTCCGGCTTCCCCACTCATTTTTTATATCCCTTCTTTAGTAGATATAAATTGGCAGGCTAACTAGGTCACTAGCTCGTTGTAGTTTTGCAGTAGCTCGCGCGTTTTCTACGTGGTGAGACCCGTGTGTTAGAAGTTAAGTAACACAAGACTAGCCGCCCTATACGTCAATCAAGTGGCAACAGCCAAAGGGAGGATGCTAGCATCTAAAAAAATTAATAATAAAATAAAATAAATTGAATGGCGCGCGATCTACCCGTACTACATGTGCGATCTGCAACAGTTTCATCACACACCAACCATCCTTCTAGTCACGAATAATGTGCACTGGGAGTGCTTGCTCGGAGCTAAAACAACTTTTAAGGAATACACTTAAATTGCAGGGGCATGGGCGCGCAAGAAACCCGGTGAACCCTGCGAACTAATTGGCTTTGAGCTCCATTTATGTTCACACCAGCTGACCCAAAGTTATCAGTGTGTAGATGACAGCAAATTTTAGCTGACGCTTCTGCAACAGTTGCCACAGAGCAGCAAAGTCTTTGTACGAGGTCAAAGAATTTGTCGTATCCTTATTTGATTAACTGCCAGACCCATTCTATAATGAGCTCTATCTAGAACTCATCAGCTCCAAGAACACATGGCCAATAGTTTCCACTTCACTTTTCAGGAAGAAGGCAAGTCCAAAGGCTCTCGTTCCATTCAGCGCACAACCTAGCAACCGCTCAGAAACTTCCCCCACATTTCATATGTGGCCATATTTAGATTCTGCATGGAAGTTAAGTGATATTGTCATGGGTTCAGATTTGACATCATTTCAGGAAATGGGTGTGGTGAGTTTGTATTTCCTGTGTGTATTTGTATGAGATGCGGATGAGGTCTCTGTTTTTCTCAGTTGGCAGAAGTGTAGCTACTTATTTCAGCTTAGCTTAGCCTGCTTACTCAAGCACTGTTAACCAGGTTCAAGTTAATTGGATATAGGAAAGTGATTCTAAGCAGTGTAAAGCAAAGCTCCCTCGAAAGGCATTCATATTTGTGGCTATTTACACCTTACCATATTAGCTAGAAAGGACCAGTTGGATCCAGAAAAAGGACGTATTAGACTCTCGTATTGTGTGTGGCAGTGATAAAGTGACTTCTATTCAGTTGTGGTCTGCAGTGACACTTTTAGAGTCTCTTACCAAAAGTTCAGGACGACGGGAAGTTCTTAAAAGTATAGCATAGCTAGCCAGTCTTTTCCTTGCCCTGCAGTCAGTAAGCTGGTTAGTTCAATTCAGTGCTGACATGCTGAACATGGATTTTGTATTGTTGTTGGTACTTTGCTTAGTCCAGTGGAGGCCAGTTCAAGCTCAGTCAGGGATTTGTGAGTCTTCTGGTCATTGTCAAGAGACTGATAAGTCTTGTGAAGAGGATGGAATTAATTCTTGTTTTGAAAAATCTGGTGATTATCTTAATATACGTGCTACCTATGATGATGAAGGTGCTGTTGAGGAAGTCAGCCCATCATGTCAGTGCACTCATCCAGATACTCTCTCCAACATATTTCTTCAAAAAGTGACACTGAATTATGTCTCCATAAATCCCAGATATTTCAAACTCAGAGTTTCTTGGTCTCTCACAGAATTAAGTGGCAACCGTGGTGGATACGAACTTCGACTTGTTAATCGTTACAATGACATCTTGTTATGCTACTGCATAGAGAACTCAAACCGAACTACAGTTACCATCCACAACTTAAGATATTCCAGATATTCCAGAGAAACGTCAAGCGAATACAACTTAGGATATGATCACTTTCTTACATATAAAAGTGTTGATGTTCTTCCTTATCCTCATCCTGGAATAGTTGAAACTGATATCAAGGTGTCAGAACTGTTACGTCAAAACATTAAAGGCTGTGCTTATGTCGAACATGGTGGCACCCGGTGTGGTAGTAAACCTTACCCCAAGCCCGAAAACTTGAGGGTGGAATCTGGTTGGTGTGGAAGTGACACAAAAATACTGAACATCACATGGGACCCTCCAAACGTAGGTCCAGATGTGCCTCTACCAGAAATCTACCATGTTGACCTTTACAGCAGCCCTGATAATTATAAATATACACAACATTTCGCAGTACAGAATGCCAGCCAAGTTTTGTTGGAAAATGTGAATGCAACTCAGAACTATACAGTTAGAGTCCAGCCTTACCGCAGGTGTTCAGGCCTAGGGGATGCTGCTGGAGTTCTTGGTTGTGGAGCTCGTACAAAATTGATTAAAGAGAGAATTGGTAATTGTGATTCCAGCACTCCTGACATTATTACTACATTTTACCAAAGTGAAGGCACTCCTACGGAAGAATTGAATGCTACTCATGATATGAACCTTGTACCTGTGCTTGCTAGCATGGCAGTTGCTCTGATCATTGTTCTGGTTATTGCAGTGCCACTTGTCTACCTTTGCATCAAGCGCAGCAAGCACTTTAAAGGTAAAATTCATAGCTGCAACCACCCCACAATGGTGTTGGACTACATGGTGTTTGTCTTCTACTCCCCCAGCATGAGCCAGATCAACAAGGAGTACATTCAGAAATATGCGATTTGCAAACTTCAGGAGCATTTCAAAGTCATTACCCTCGATGATTTTCACAGAGGAGACATCATTAGCTGGCTAGAAAAATCTATCAACTCCGCCAATTCAGTCCTGCTGGTTGGAAATAAAGAACTTTGCTCTGAATGGGAACAAAAGGAACGTTCCCCTGTCATGAATTCCTTGGAACTACTCATATCTGCTGCTGCCTCACAAAATGCCATTGCCAAGTTTGGTTTC